>QARZ01025653.1:36536-77443 GCA_013407115.1 Glycine latifolia
TGACGGGTTGTTCCTGTGCCGGACCATACGTTGATGGTAGCCATGAGAGACATACAACATTTGCAGCCCGAGTTGGGGCAACCCTCGTTTGGGACGGTATGTATGTACATGGGAGGTGTATAGAGATCCTAGTCAGGTCGGGGTTGTTCCTGTGCCGGGCCATACGTTGATGGTGCCCATAAGAGACATACTTCATTTGCATGATGAAAATATGATGATTACTTGTAATAGTACGAGAAGTACTGGGGGGCCACGTCTGTAGGGAGATCCTTATGACACCCATTTGGCTGATCACCATGGGGGTGAGTCCTGTGCACAACAGAGTGACCCTGACGTCAACTACAACTATCATTTGGACTATGGATTTGGCTTATTTCTGGGATGGTACCACATTGCATTGCTGAGGATTGAGTCAGGAGCATGCATCATGCTAGGCATTTTAAGTTGACTTGTGGAATGTTCCTGGATACGTGTTCATGTTGGTTGTGTGTTGATATATCTGGACTTTGTGGTGATTTTGTGACGCTTGGATTGTCTTCCTTAATTGATTTTATCTTTTGTTTGTTATTTTATATGATGAACTCATCCTTACTTTGTTGTGCCATGTGATTTGGTACCTGTGATGATCGCGAACCCAATTCGTGTGAGCAAACGGACAGTAGTAGGTGACATGGAAGATGAAAACTTTTGGTTGGAGCCGACGAGTTGTCGGGATGTCGATGTAATAGATCTCGGGCAGGGATCATGTTTTTGCTAAGTGTACCCCTGGTTTTGATAGTCATACCCGTGTTTTGCTAATTGCTCCCCGATGTTTAATTCCTTACTTCATTTGTAAAACACTTGATATATTTTGGGCATAGTCTTTTGTACCTGTAATTAAATTATGCTTTGTATACGTACATATGTATATTTGAAATGCCTTATGCGTACCTTTGATTACGTACATTTCCTGTGTTGATAGTTATTATGTGATCGCGGAAAAAAAAATTACCACAGTTTTCATTGAAAAAAAAGGGGGTGTTCTTTTTAACAAAAAAAAAAATTACATTAAGGTTATGGCTAAGAGTTAGTGATATAGTAGCGACATGGCTGGTCGTTACAAATTGCGAAGAACTCCTCCTTCTTCTCCTCATGGTAGTGGTGGAAGCAATAGAAAATCCAAAACGACACGGTGGTTGGAGAAGCAGCGAAAAATCCAAAGCAATTTGGGAGAATGATCTTATACGCATTTTGTTTGAAGAGCATGCTTCTTTGGTTTACACCCCAAATCTATTACCAGGCGTCACTAGTAGAGGAACGGTGGTCGACATTGCAACATTTCCAGCAAAAACACAGATGTTAGAAAAAAAATTAAAAATAGATTTGGATTTGTTGTTGATTTTTGTAGATCTGAGTTTTTTGTGTATCTTAGATATGAGTTTGAATGTTATGCATTATTATTTTTATGAAGGAAATGATAGTTATTATAGATTTGAGTTTAACCAAGTGTTTATTGAGCAAATTATTGTTGTTTTACACTCTCAAAGTTGTTTATTAGAATGTGACCTCGCTTACGTTCAAATCTATGCGGTGGGTGGCTGCATGGTTGCATTACTGTCTTGGTGACCATATATGGGGTAGGGAAGTAGGAAAAAGAAAAATGACAAAAGAAAAAAAATGGTTGCCAGAAATTTTTCGTGGTAACACGCGGCCAACAAACGATGTCTAATGGTTGTATTGGAGTCGTGAGGAAGATAAAGGTGGGGAAAGTTAAGGAGAAAAAGGAAAAAAATAATTTAATCTAGTGTAGACACTCCTATAATAGTCTTCTACTAATCTAAAATAATAATTGTATCAAATGAACCACATCATTCTTCCTTTTCTCTCATAAACTCTTGCACGGTGCTAAAGGAGTTTCACTTTTGCACCCTAGTTTTCATCTTGCATAGAAGCCTTAAGAGACTTGGTACAAGAGACTACAAAAAAAAAAATCAAATTAGTGAATAAATATTTGCGACTGCGATAATCAGTCTCAATAGCGATTGATTCAGAGACCACTTCTGTTTTAGTCAAAGGAAATATCGAGATTCAGAGACGAAATTAGAAATTGACATATCAATCACTAACATATATAATTTTTTCGCTTCGGTCTGTACAGTCGCTAATGTTATTTAATTTTTGGCGACTATTTTTTGGGTTGCAAATGTTTAAAGAAATAAATGCAATCAAAATATTATCATCTGTGCTATTTTATGATTGGTCGCTAAAATATCGTATAAGTCATCTGCGACCAATCAAATATTTGGGTGCTAATTTCATTATATTTGTGCGCTAATTTCAATGTCATGAATATAAAATTGCAAGTTCACAAAAATTTAAAAATTTAATTATATTTAAGTATAAAATATTTCAAATAAAAATAAAAATAATAATAACATAATAAAAATAGATTGTAACTTTTTACATTTTTATTTAAAAAATCATAATATAAAGAGGTTTTACAATATAGTTTAGTTTTTATTCTAAAATAAATACAATTAACATGTAGGCGGATTATTATTATTATTATTATTAAAAATACAAGTATTAATTATATAATAAATATTTTATATAATTATAAATATAAATAATATTTCTATTTTAATTTTTTGATACATGAAAATTCTATAAAACTAGTAATATAAAAGATATTCATATTTATTATAAAAAAAATGAGAATATAACATTAGAAATATAAATACATATTCTTATGTTATTAACATAAGAATAATATGTAAGTTATTATTTCGTATTATAGTACTCCAATATATAATAATTTTATTGTTATTTAATAATTTTTTACACTTGTTAATATAAAATATACTTTTAAATAGACTAATAATTGAGGTCATACCTAAATATTGACATGTGAGTCGTGATATTTAACAAATCCAAATTTGAGTTGTAGAAAAATAAAGTCAAACTAAACTTAGGTACGGTTCATTCTGATTCGACCTATTTTTATTTCTACCGACACAAGTATACAAATAAATTATTTTTGTGATATTTTGATTTAAATAAAATACTTTATATTGGTGTATTTTGACTTAAATAAAATAATTTTATATTTTTATCATCAATTTAACTTTTTTATACTTTAACTAATTTTTATTATAATAACATTTAATTATTGTGTCTTTATTTTAATATTATAATATTATATTTCTACTATTGTAGATTTTAGACTATTATTACTGTTTTGACATTTCCCCCTAAGAGTATTGTATTAGTTTATTATTATTTTTTGTATTTTAATAGTATTTATTTTTATCTATATATGTATATATTACATTGTAAATATTAGTTATATTTTGCGTTATAAATATTAATCAACA
Organism: Glycine latifolia; assembly: GCA_013407115.1. Lineage (NCBI taxonomy): Eukaryota > Viridiplantae > Streptophyta > Magnoliopsida > Fabales > Fabaceae > Glycine > Glycine latifolia. The sequence continues at coordinate 39,890 of QARZ01025653.1, forward strand.
TCTTCATTATTATTTTAAATATATTTATGAAATTTTAAGTATTTATCATAATGTCATTATAATTTTATTAAGAGATAGTTTTTTTTAAAGGAATAGATATTTATTGTTCTATCCTGTATAATTTAAATATAAAGTATTAAATTTTATTTAATTTCTAATGTTTTAACTTTAACACAGTACTATATAATAAATTTGATGTATTTCTATCTAAATAAATTATTTTTATATTTTCGTCAACTCCAAAACTTTATATTTGAATTTCCAAGAAAAAAATTATATTTTAAAGTAATATTTTAAAAAATTCATGTTTATAATATTTTATTATTATTTAAAATATTTTTAAGTAATATTTTAAAATCTTTCATCTTTATTTCACCTTTTTAATATTATTTTCTTACTATTTTATGTAGAAAATTATATTATTATTGTAGTAACACTAATTTTACTTTTTATATGATTATAATATTAATTTTTATATTATTTCATATTTTATCTAATATTTATATATTCATTATAAGTTTTATATTCTTTTCATTTTTAACATTATAATATATATATATATATATATAAGAAAAAATATATTGTGATATTTTAAATATTTATTATAATGTTATTTTATTATTATAAAAACAATATTTATATATAATATTTTAAATATTGGTTATAGTCTACCAAATTTAATATGTCGTCTATAGATTAGATATAGATGAAATATAATTAAATTAAAATTTCAATAAAATAAAATAACAATAAATTCTTGTTTTTATTTTGGCTGAAATGTGTTTTATTAGCTCCTATATGCTATGAAATGAGCATGTTTTGATATTGAACTTTGCTTCTTTATTTTACAAAAAAAATAAAATACTAAGTTTTGGTTGTGGTACATTGGAAACATTTTTATTTGATGTCATCCTTCCGAAATCTAAAATCACTGTCTTTGGTCCTAAAATAAATCTTACGGTAAATAAATAACATTTTATTTAAGGATCTAAATTTTTTTAGAGATATCATGTTGACATGGTACTAAAGACATTAGTGAGTGTCACCTAGGATGAACTTTTGTTAAATACATACATAGCTAATTAACCAATGTTACATAATAGTAGAGACAAAACATAACATGTCAACTTTTTGAGAAATGAAAACTAAAGAAAAAAATTACAATTTATAAGGAACGAAAATCAAAACTCGCCCATTTTATTGAGATTAAAAATATGGCCCTCTTATATTTTATTAAATTATATTAAAAATATTAATCGATGATATTGATTGGACTATATTTTATATAAAGATCTTTAATATATTGTTGGTTATTGATAAATTTCTGAATTTTATTTTTGGTTCTTAATATTTATTTTAAAATTTGTCTCTATTTTTGTCCCTGTATAGCTATCAAAATTACTATATTTATTTTTAAAAGTGCTATTAGGGAAAAAAACAAAATAATTTTTTATAAGCAAAAATAAATTTATTAGGGACTTAAAATTTTAAAAAAATATTAGAGACTAAAATAAAATTTTAAAAAATTATATGGGAGAAAAAATATTTAAGCCTTAAAAAAATTACTTTATTAATTTATTAAAAGTACTAATTTTATAAACTACTAGTAGAAGTTAATACAGAAAAAAATATTTTCAAAAGGTTATTAATTTATAAAAATTTAACTATATTCATAAATTTGGCAGATGATGGTTATTTCAATTTTCAGGTGAAAAGGCGTGCATTATATAAATTGTTGCTTGAACTATTCATGTAACTTTAGGATTATAAGTGAACATAATTTTCTGTAGGTTACATGCACTCAGCGTCTTGTCATATTCAGAATTATGGGGTTGCACACGTAGACGGGCTCAAAGTCCTCGTCAGAAAGTTCAACTTTCTAAGTGGTTTGGTTCTCATCGCGCTTATCAATTAAGCTTATCTTCGCAAGTAGGTAGAATATATATGTTCTGAGGTGTCAAACACTAGTAAATCACGGGCGTTCATAACCAAACAAAAAAATATCTTATTAGAAAAAAATGAATGAAACTAATAAATTTTGTACTCTTGAATTTTTTTTAAAAATACTGATTTATTTGGATGTTTCGTTTTTATTTATAAACTAAAGCTTAATTGTATATTAAACCCTCCACAGAAATACACATGCATGTAATATGTGTTTGTGTTGCATTCACATATATATCGATATCATATGTGGTCCAAAATAGTAGGCTCACTCTTAAAGTTATTTTCTCAGTGATTTGTTATTCTAATAGTAGTAGAGCGAAAGTCTATATAGTAAACAAAGTGATGACATTTACAATAACTTCAATACTCAAGTCATATGAAATTTGGGAATAGTAGTAATATAATAGGATCAGAAGAAGATACTTGTGGGTGGACAGAGTCTTAATCTTTATAGAGGAAGTAGTTGGTCTTAGGAATGGTGATTACCAATCCAAGTATGTTGGTGTTAATAATTAGCAATTGCATTTCGGTGTGAGATGAAAGTAGTCATAAGATGTCTACTATTTTTCCCTAGATCAACGACTGTAGTTTTGTTGTCCTGGGTACTTTGTGTTAGAATGCACAATGTGATGTGCCATGCAAAGTGTTTATATGGGAGTTTCTAGGAAGACATTAACTCTTAAATATGATTAGACCTACTATCTCTTGGAATTACTTTTGAACATGCCTCAAGAACCTTTGGGTGTTCATGATATATATCCTAGTGACTAGTGTGATTGCCTTGTGGGCATTTCAAACAAGTATGTGTTGAAAATAATTAAACGGTGCTATAGAACTTCAGAAAATCACACCTTGAGGATTGGACCTTTCCAAAAGTTCGTTTTAAACAACATATAATCACATTCTTTCTAGTCCGATGAAGTAGTCAATCAATATTATATATCGTATTAGTATAAAAGTTAGATTCAATGCAATAACATATCCTTATATATGTTTTGCCTGTTCTCATTAAAAATATATTGTTGAATTATTTTATATCTATATTTGACAAAAAATAGTAGAACTTGAGACTCAAACATCGACTCATTTTATTGATGGAATACCCACTTGTATCCATTAAGTCCCACAAAACATAACAATGTTATTTGGTGGTTGTGAAAATATTGAAAATTGATATGAAAAGACAATATAAGAGTATGTTTACTTCCATTTTCATTTTCAATTTTGTAAATCCATCACCTTATTTTTAATATGTTTCCTATCTTCCAAAATTTGTACACAACAGAGAAAACAGGAAAATAGTTGTTTTCGCTATATCTTGTACAGATATTTAAAAATATTGAAAATAATTTGAAAATAGTGTAAATTAAAAATGAAAATAGAAATAAATGGATCCTAAGAAATTAAAATTTCCACGTAACCATTTATAATTTTGAAAAGAAAAAAAGGGTCATTTTTTAGAATTTAGGTTTGTGAGAGAATGATGATTTTGTATGAAATTTATGGAAATAATGTCCATGCTTAATTGATTGAGATTAAGATAGACCAAGTTTGGAAAAAAGAAGCGCGCGATTGAATCCATGTGTCTTATTAATACATTTTACAATTTTGCTTTTGGGTGGGTGGAATTTTAAGACAGACCGAATTCTGCCACTATCATATGCATCTGATGACAATATAAACAGGGCAAACACTCACAGAAGCTGAACCTTACATAAGGCTTATCTTTCACATTTAATTAAATTAAACAAGTGAATCTTTTCATTTCACTACTGCATTCTTTTTTCTTTTACTTTATTTCTTATTTCAAAAAGTTAGCGGCAGACATAGCTAACGCGTGCACGTATCTTATTTGTGTGTTGACCCTAGCATGGACGTACAGATGTAGTACACATTAAGCACAAAAGTTTATAGTGCATGCTTTTCACCATGAAATTATATACCACTGCACTAACTCATGTTACTTTGAGTGATCAGAAATTTACTTTTCTTTTAATTAATGAAATTATGAATTCAAATTTTACAAACGAAATAAATATTATCAAATATTTTTTTAAAATAAATTTACTCGATTTAATACAAATTAATAGGACTCAAAATGTAATTTCTTTTTTGTTTAAGTGAGAAAACAAAACAAAATGTAACTTTTGAATACCAACAATTCGAACTAAAATTTTTTTATTAACCAATTCACGTTCCGTACTTGATGTTGATGCTTTTCCTTTGTGAAGCATTCAAGGTGTCGATTGTACGGATGCTGGCAAGGTAACATGTTGAAAGTAGTTTTTATTTTTGTTGGCTTTGGAGAAGAAAAAATGAAATTAAAAAATGGATCAGGTCTCGTGTTTGGATAACCTGGTTGTAAAACATAAACCTAATACTTCACATTTTTACCAACAAATATTGACACAAGTAATAATGATTTATTTCCCTTAATCAAATGATCAAGATTTGAATCCTATTTTTGGATATGAAATATTAAACCGTCTAAATATGAAGAAGAAAAAATCATCTTATATGCGCTCAGGTCTCTGTACCAATACCGTGGTCATGAAAAAATATGGTTTAATTAATGTTGTTGTCCCTAAATTTGGGATATGTATTTTTTTTAGTCCTTAAAATTTAAAATATTTTTTTAAGTTTCTAAATTTTGAAAATTACATTTTTTTTAATCTTTAACATAATAAATTAACATGTTGTGACGGATGCTGTCTTAAATTATTTTTATTTATTGGTTATGATATTATCTTTATTTTTTATTATAATAACTATGGTCGTTGTTTTAATTTTATGAAATGAAGGTTTAGCTCAGTTGTTGATTGAGCAGTTACTTGATCGTTGTAAATCTATTAGTATCTATTTATGAAAAATTATGATAATGAATTGTTCTTAATTTATTTTAAAAAAGTATTGCTGCCGCATTTATATGGGTAGCTCAGGCCCATATGATGCATGGTTTGTGAAAAACTATTTCATTTTTATTTATTAATAATTATAAAATACATTATTTTGGTTTAATTTCTTATTTTTAAGTATTAGTAAGAAAAAATATGAAAATGATATTTTATTATTTTATATAGATATTTAAAACAAAAAAATAAAGTAAATATAATATTTTAATTATAAATATAAATAAAATAAAAATTCAAACAAATATACTTTACTCTGCAATTCATATATATAAAGGAAATAAACCATTTTGATCACATACAGTGAAAAGTTGCACAAAGTGATAACTGATAAGCTAATTTGTAGGTAGTGTGATCACAGGTCAACCCAAAAATAAATTATGTGGGGATGAGATTTTTAATTTTAAAATAATTTGTTATCTCGCTTTACAACTAGTTTATAAGTCAACCCAAAAATGAATTAAGTGGGAGTGGGATGGAATTGAAGATTCCTCTTTACAACTATAGTTGGTAAATTTATGTTTAACCAACAATCTTAAATATTACTCGCTCCATCCCAAAATAATTATGTTTTATTTTTAGTATTTGTTAAATTTTACAGAAAGAACCCCAAACATATTTTTTCCAAAAATATTTTTATGTTACACTTATTTAATTGGAATATATTTTCATGTGACTTTTTTATCCGATACTTTCATGTAATTAAAAATTATTAACTTTAATTTTATACTAATTAGTTTAAAAGTTAATCATATCTAGTTTTATTTGATTAACAATGTAGAAATTTTATATTCACAATATAAAAAAGAAGTAAATTCTATTATTTATTTTCCTCTTCTCTTTCCATCTTTCTCTTTTTTGTACAAAAAGTTTACATTTTTCTAATACTTTCTGAGTTTTCTTTTTGCTCAAAATTGCTTGAAACAATAAAATTGAATTGAATTGTTGAGTGGGATAAAAAAAAATAACAATCCACTTTTCCCAAAATAGGCCACTGGATGAATAAGAAGTCCTCCTGGTTGTAAAAAAAATATTAATTAGAATTATTCCCGACCAAGCCAAATTAAGGCATACATATTATCGTGGTTCATGTAGTTCTTCGCATTTTTACGCATTCCTGATCATGATAGACATTCTTGACCTGAAGGTCACCTAAAATATGATAATATTTTGAATTGTTTGTACATATAACAATATCTGGCTGTTTAGAATAGAAGAAAAAAAAGACAAATATCTGGCTGATCCTCTAAGTTCACATAACAATTAATCAGAAAGTTTCAGAAAGTTGTGAGCATTGTAGTGTCGGGTCGTGGTCTTTCTATGAGCAACATCTATTAAACTGCATGCCTTAGTGGGGGTCATTATAGGTCTACATTTTTAGCTAGCTATCCAATTAGACCATCAGATAAGAGTATATCCCTACGGAATTCCGCACAAGATAAGGGGTGTGTTAAAGCTTTGAATGATTTCTTCTATTTATGTTCATCTATCTAATTGAAAAACATATCTTAGTAAAAAAATTCTTTCTTTGTAATGGTATCGTTTTTTCTCTGATCAATAATTAAGTATTAGTATATTTTATTTAAAGAAACAGAAAGTAATTAAATTTAAAGGTAATTTTATTTGTTCTAGATAGAGGACCACTATTCTCCTCATAAGGTACACTATGTCTCGTGTTTGCAAATATACGTGTTCCACTAAGGTCACTAAGTAAGGACGCCCTACTGCTTCCAAACGAGGGTATAATGTGCATAAAAGATATCGGCGGAACTTGTTTCATTTCATTCTCTAAAAGTCATGTCTTGAATTTGGGGTTGGACGTCCACTAATTTCGTACTTCACAATTCACGAGGAATAATGATACATTTTATAACATTTTCTTAACATACTTGTTAGTATTAGATGGAAATTATCTGAAATTCATGACAAAAAGAAGAGCAAGAGATTTAAAGGTATTCAATACCAATTTAAAGGGAAGAACTATCTAAATTTCTAATAGAATATTTTCAGCCTTTACGAACCAAACTTCCATGATGTATATAAAGACTTCGACAGTTAAGTTAGTATTTGAAAGAAGTTAAGAGTATGGAAGTTAAAAAGTATATTCGATGTCTCTATTTATATTTGTTTTCTATAAATAAATAAAAACATGATAATGATTCTTTCGTGTTGAGACGTGAGAAATACATTTGAAAATTAATCCTTTGATTTCTATTGTATATTAGATCCTATGCTTTGCGGTTATATGTATTCGATGTAAGGTCAAAAAATAACCTACTATTAAACTTAATGATGGTAATGTTATTGAGTTTTTTTTATCTAGATCTGAAGTATTTTTTGGAGAGATATAATCTAATTTGAGTCAAGTAAAATCACTATTAATAACAGTATTTTTCGTCTAAGTATTTAGCATATTAAGTTAATGTATTAGCTTTTTTCTTTAGTGTGAATCTAAATCTAGATTTTAATAGGTTCATAACAAAAGGAATCTATAGTATCATTTAATAATTTTGGGCAAATTAATAAATGTCGTCACAGCATTTCTTGGATCCTATAGAAATTAGAGTTTGATCTCCCATCACCATCAGTCTCCACTTATATGCCATAGTATAAATTGGATATCTGTCCAAATAGAGTTTCCCCAAGAGAATGAGTTATAAAATTCCTAGAAGGGAAAGGGAAAGGAACTGAGAGAGTAAAGACAAAAATGGAATCCACACACGTAATAGCCATTACAAACGGAGAAGAGAATATGACTCGTTCATCAAAAGAGAATAAAACATTCCAATTTCAACTTCCACCCATTATTTCCCATCTTGGGAAAAATGAAGTCCACTGTGTCTCCATTACTTCTTCCAATCCCAGACACAAGCAGATGCAAAGTGGTGGCCATGACACGAGGAAGATAATCCACTGCATCAAAGTGGGAATCTCCTTGGTTTTGGTTTCACTCCTATACCTCTTGAACCCTCTCTTCAAGCAAGTTGGAGAAAATGCAATGTGGGCTATCATGACTGTTGTAGTCATGTTTGAATTCTCTGCAGGTAAGTACTTTCAGCAACATTCAATTCAATTAACTCTTATTAACTCGTTGCAAAAAATGAATCTAATGTACATATATTAATTTGATCAAACACTTCAGGAGCCACACTAGGAAAGGGCTTCAATCGTGGACTAGGAACTATTATAGGAGGAGGACTAGGTTGCTTAGCAGCAGTTTTTGCCCAAAGCATTGGAATTGGCAGGGTTGGCAACTCAATTATAATCGGTGCTTCAGTATTTATATTTGGTAAGCTTTTGATAAATAGTAGCTCTTATAATTAATGTTCTTGGCTTCTAGTAGTAGCTAGTTCTTTTTTTTGGGAAGTCACTGTAACATTGGTGGAGTGTTTCATAATTTTATTGATAACTAATCTTTTTTCAAAAATTTATTGATCAACTTTAGTGAAAATTTTCTTTCCAAATCACTTTTTTTTTATCCACAACAAAAGACTCGTACTTTATTTAAGAACACCCAATCTAATTTCACTCAAAAGTCGGACCAACAAGCATTATAATTAGTAGTAGTAACTAATTAACGTTGTTGGTGTTTGAACATTATGCGTTATGGTTAATTTCAGGATCAGTAGCTACATATCTTCGACTGGTTCCAAGCATAAAGAAAAGATACGATTATGGGGTGATGATATTCATGCTGACTTTCAATCTAGTTGTGGTTTCTGGCGTACGTGGGGATGTGAAAGTGTGGGAATTAGCCAGGGAGCGTCTCTTGAATATACTAATGGGCTTCATTGTGTGCGTTTGTGTGACTTTGTTCGTCTTCCCTGTGTGGGCCAGCGATGAACTTCACGATTCCACCGTCTCAAGATTCCTGGACCTTGCCAATATAATTCAAGGTATGTATGGCAATGGCATATACTACGAGCTCGTCTTAGGCTATGTTTGTATTTAAGTTACATTTACGTTGAACTTAAAAGTTTAAATTTGCTCTAGTCACGTTTGCAGCTTAGGAAAGTGTGAAACGGGATTCCTAATTGGTTCCCAAACACACACTTCATCATTTTTTCTAGTAGACATGAATGAAATAACAGTCTGAATTTCTTTTTTCAGAGGAATAATTGTATTTTTACTAATAACTTGAATTTTTTTTTAAAAAGTTATTTGAAAAATATTGGCCACAAATATGTACGTAATGTATCACAAATCAAGATGTGATCCCTGTATCATATGATGGGTCCCGGGAAGAGAGATTTTTTAAATCAGATATTGTTGGTGAAACAACTTCAAATGAACTACTTTCTTTTATCTATTAACAAAAAAGGTTTTCCACATAATATATCTTATATAATAAATAATATACAAAAAAATCTTAATATTATTATTATTTCAATATATATACACACACAAGAACTAAGAGAGGCCAAAGTCTTGCCTTGCACAAGTATTTTTTTACCCCATTTAATATTTTTTATTTAATATCAGTATAAATATATTTAATACTTTATTTATATATATCAAGAGATAAATACTACATATACATTTAAACTATAGAAATATAAGTAGCTTTAATTATATTTTTATTATTATTCCATTTTTACAAAATTTAGCATAAGTGATCATGAATGATAATAAATCTTTATAATTCAACAACTACACCAGTAAATAATGTAACTCTTCAATACAAATCGATCCATATATAGAGCCTATTTAGGTGTAAGTTTCTCTAGAAGTACTTCTAGAAGAAGAAAGTAATAAGAAAAAATTGAAATCAACTTCTCCATAAGTTAAAATGAGTTTTCCATTAGCTAATTTGTAGATGATATTTCATCTTTTAGATAAGCTATATTGATGAGCTTCTAAAAATTAGTTAATGTAGAACTTACTTTTGCTTATGAAAAATCTCATCTCATTTTTTTCTTCTTATTTTTTTCTTTTAGAAGTGCTTCTAGAGAAGTTTACCTAAACATACCCATGATCAAATTCTTACATAAATAAGTGTGGATGGGATTCAATATAGCTAAGCCAAAGAGAAATTTATTTATCCTTTCATTGTAGGTTGCTTTGGGGAATGTACCAAAATCGTTAGTGGAAAGGAAAACCAACCCCGTGATAGCTTCAACGTTTGCAAGTCAGTGTTGAACTCCAAGTCAAAGGATGAATCATTGGTACGTCGATTTTCAATTAGATATCTTTCTTAAAATTGAATAAAAAAAACTATATATTAAGTAATGTGTTTTCCTTTTTCAGGCAAATTTCGCAAAATGGGAACCCTGGCATGGAAAATTCGGATTTTCCTACCCTTGGGGAAGGTACTTAAAGATTGGTGAGGTTCTTCGAGAACTTGCTGCATTTTTTCTTGCAGCAGGACGCTGCCTTGAAGCATCAAAAGAGGTAGGTGTGTATTATTCTTTATTGTATTTATTTCTTTAGGTCCATATCTAAGTCATAAGGGTATCTTATAAAGTTCCAAAACGACAAAATAAGATTTGATGGGCTCACTTGTTTGGGTTCAATGAATCTTTTTTGTCAGCCCATGGCATCTTTGAGACAATCACAATGGGTCCATTTAGAAACATGCAAAGCAGTTGAGACAAAGGTTGTGTGTATTCTACGAGAACTTGGTGAAAGCATGAAGCAAATGAGGAAATGTGATGGAAAGGACAACATTTGGGACCAGTTGAAAAATGCGAGAGAAGATTTAAGCTTGATAATTTCCACATCCAAAATGGTGGAACTTGAGGATTGCCAAGTGCTAGCAATTGCTAGCTTCGTGTTCTTGCTCATGGAAGTGGTACGGAAGGTTGAGGAATTGGTTAAAGAGGTGGAGGAGCTAGGAGATATTGCTGGTTTTCGCACCACCACAACTTCATTGTCTTCGTAGACACCAACTTTGTATACAAGATAGTATGTACAAATCACTTCCCAATTTTAGGTCATGAATTAGAAATATGTATTTGAGTGTATCATCCAAGGTATAGTAATCGAGGTCAGATGCAATTAGGTATTTAACTGTGTTTGTATTAATGAAAATGAAAAAATATAATGAAGTGTCATAACTGGTAAACAGGGCCTAGACTCAAAACACTTTTTTTTTCTAACTATGACATTAATTCGGAGAATATTCACTTTAAAATTACAAGAAAAATATTCATGTATTAAATTAAAAAATTAATTTCATCATGGATCAATAAAAACAAAAAAAAAAATTACAAATTAATGGATCAATTTTTTTTTCAGAAGGAGTAATCAATGTCTATTGCTATTTCTATAATACTTTATAACTCATTTATACTTTATTTCATATTATTTTGTAAGAATATAATATTATATACTCTATCTTTTTTAAAAGGAAATATTAGTCTATACAGGTATATATATATTTCATCATGCTTATGCTATCACTCACGCAATGTTATGTTTACACAGGTTCTATAAAAATATCTGAAAAAAATTAGCAAAATGAATGGACGGGGTTCTGTAGAATTAACCTTCTATATATCATATTGAACAAACAAGCCAGTTAAGGTTGAATGATACGTCACAAATCCGTTCATCAACACAAAATAACAAAGTTTAAATGGCCGGCAACAATGCACAGCACTTCGATCTCCACTTGTAACCTCCGCTACACCCTGTCATATCACAAATTCATATGATTCAATCAGCTTCCATTCATTATTTTAAATAGGAACTTAATCTTTTAAATAATATAAAATATTTTAGTAGTTTTATTAGTTTATAAAGTGATATAGCCTTTTATCATACATATAAATAAAATTTAGTGTATATATAGTTGAAATTCGTTGAAGTTTTAACATTCCAAATTATTTGATATTAAATTTGATCAAATTTTAAGCTGTCTGTGACTCTAAATGACGTTATCAAGCATAAGCGCCTGAAACTTTCTCCAACACTTCATTTGGTAGTGCATGCACAAAAAGAAAACATTGAACCAAAGTTATTTCACCTTGTTTGGTATAGGACTATATATATAGCTGATAAGATTGTCGGAAAGAATAAAAGTTCTTGACTCCACATATTTTAAGTTAACAGTACAGTATTCTTTATTGAATTTATGAAAAACAAAGAAGGGAGTGTGAAAAAAAAAATATTTATTCTATATTGCAATGGGTTAAATTATCTTAATATATTGTTTTTCTTTCCTTCATATTTTTTTTCTTGTTATCTTCATTTAAATAATAAAAGAAATCAGTATTTTTGGTTTTTTTCTTTCTTTTAATTTTCTTTTCTCATCCAAATAATCTTATTGAATTTTTATTTTATCCAGTAATCAAAAGTTATTTATGACTTCTTATTTCACATTCAACTAATCTTTTCTATTATTGTTTTTGGTGGGATATCAAATAATATCAAGATGTAACACGGACAATGCTTAGTATTGAATATTAGACATTAACATAGATTTAGCAGCAGCCAGCAGATAAACCAAAAAAATCAATGAAGGACCTCACCTCACATAAGAGTAAACGCCTCTTAATTAAGGTGATAAAACACATCGTGTTCTAGAATTCATTCAAAGCAAGATGGCCATTAATCCAACAAAATGTGTAACAATTGCAATTGGTTTGTTTTGCCTGTGTTGTGTTGCTGACAGTGTTCCCAACACCGGCATCATCAACGTTCTCTGCAACAATGGGGTGTACACTTCAGGGGACCCTTTTGCTATTAGTTTAACCTATGTTTTTGAGGACTTAGAGGAAGAAACACCAGCACAAAAGAATTATGACTACCACAACATTTCACCCTATCCTAATGCCTATGCCTATGGACATGCTACTTGTAACCTTAATCTGACATCCTCTGATTGCAAAACATGTCTTGGTGATGCTCAAACAGCCTTGTTTAGCACATGCCAGACACCACGGATCGGGGCCCGTTCGGTGCTCTATGATTGTACAATCAGGTACGAGCAATACCCATTTGACGATTAGAAATTGAACATGGAGCTTTGGTGTTCGTTCAACTTTCCATCATAATATGGCATCAAGGTTTTGTATGTCAAGTCATAGTACGCGTGTGGATCTCCAGAATTTTGTTGAAAACTAGTTAACGTGATTTTTCTAAAATTTTCACATGTTTGGTTATATGTGTAAAAATTTTAATTGTGTGGAATGACATTATATGATCCATGTAACTTACCTAATGGGAGTCTTTGTTGTTGTTGATTCTATGTTGAGACTTGATTTTAAATTTAGAATTCATTTAAAATTGAAATAATTTTTAAGTGTATCTAAATTCTGAGTCCAAATAATCCGTGTCAAAATTCTTAAATGGACGCAGAAACAAGAATTATTTGCTTCAACTTTACTCAGATCTATTACTATGGATGGATTTCGAAACAGAGGGTAAGTAGCTTATACTATTAACTTATTTTTAGAATAAAACATAACAAATTATCCCACTTAAAAATCAATTTTAACAAAAATTAATTTTACACAATCAATTCTGCAGACACTTGTCCACATACATACATACACTGTTGGGTTTTCAAGATTACATCCGAAAGGCTTAGTAAGTTTGTAATTGTAAATGCATACCATATAGTGTACCATAATTATACTTTAAATAAGTCAAAATACTTCGTCTTTCATTTCTAAAGTATGACTTTTTTTAATCCTATTTTTATGTACATAACATGGGTTCAAACTTCAAACTTACATGATTCTGTCTACATGTTGAGTTAGAGGTCAGTTGCGTGATTTTAAAACTTCCGAAAGGGAAAAGATAATCATCAAAAATAGGGAAAAGGTAAAATATTAAAATGCCTCGTTTGCCTGGATATATTTTTGGGAATTTTGAAATAATAACGGTAGCGTGATATAATAAAAAATGGTTTTTCTTTCTAGGAACATCAATATTCTAGTATCGATGTTGAGGATCCAACTAATCCAAGTCAAATTGAAAAAATCATTATTGACAACTAAACTCACCTGAGTTTTCAAAAGTTGCATTAACAAAAACTCAACTAGTTTTCAGTATTATTGAATATAATCACTTTTTAAGTATAATTTTAAAAACACCGCAATTGGAATGGCATGCAAGCCCAGTTGTTAGGCTGAAACGCTATTAACCAAAGGCATTGCCGAGTATAGTTCACGCAGAGTGCAGAATGCCAATTTCAAGAAAAGTTATAGACTAATATATATGGTTTGTACGTAAGTATTATGCAAAGGAAATTGAACATACAAATAAATCTTGAAACTTGAACCAGATTGCTTGTATGAAAATTGAGCCGTAACAATCTTCTATATAACCGTTTAAGTTAAACAATTAATACTAATATACTAATTTTTTCATATCACTATTTTTTTTAGACAATTTTTTTTGAAGTCAACTACTCAAAGGTATTTGACTACCAATAATAAAAAAAAATCTCTTTATATACAATCTACAGCCAGCAACATCATGGACTCCGATCATTTGAAATTTACAACTACAAAAAATGTATGCCTTCTGAGAGACTGACTAATCAAGTTTGGATCTCTGGTTACTTTTTTCTTTTTTGTACAAGATATCCCTGAAACTCACCATCCAAAACTAAGTCCCCATCTAGATATGTTCACCTACAACGGAAGACCACTACAATTCTACAAAACAATCATTTTGTAGGAAATTAAAACAGCTTAATTTCTTTGGTTACTAAGAATAAAATCCTATAACATAAAGAACATTAACCAAGAGTTAGATGCATCAACTAGTGAGACTGACCAGATACAACAACAAACACAAAGTCTTATCCCACTATGTGATGTCGGCTACATGAATCACACACCATTTGGTAAATTTTAAAATCAAAGTTTCAGATATATTATTTAGCCTAAAATCTCCCTTGATGCTTTCCTCTAATGTCCTTTTTGGTCTCCCTTTTCTTTTTTTCACCGGATTAAAAATCATGTAATCTTACTATTCTCCTCATTCAACTTGCAGCTTCACCTCATTCAGCAAGGTTTGTCACAGATTAGTATAACTTATAACATTCTCTGCAAACTGTATAGACCAATTATAGTGGAACTTGAGAAACTTTTGTTGTATTCTGTCTCCATTCAAAAAAATCCTCCCGCTTGAGAAGTGCGTAAAGATTCTCGTTCCATGAATCAGGAACACCAGGTAAGCACCAGTGGCTACAGTCTTGCTGCCACATAGAGGATGTCTTGCTTGGTCCAAGATACTAAATAGATGGATGGCCATCTCTTCTTCGTATTGACATTTGTGTGACATTAAGCAAGTCCAGATTCGAAGGTTCTGATTTATTCATGCATTCTGACAAGACATCAATGACAGTTCTGAAATGGATGTCAGATACTGGTGTCAAGGAGCTTAAATCAGGTAATGTTTCCAAGTGACAACCACCACCAGTATACCAATTACCTCTCCTGTTACATTCATCGAATGTGCTAATGACTCATTTATATCTTGTTTCACAAGTCATTGCAGCTATAGAAAGAGTTGTTGAAAAGGTTTTGACAGTTTGTTCAAACAAGTAACCACACAGAAATTAATACTCCTACAACAAAACTTTATTCCGCTTGGTAAGCTAGACATGAACCAAGCCACAAAAAATATGCACAAGCAGCAATATACCTGAGAAAGAATAATGCACAAATAACGTACATAGATTTATGATGTGTTTAAAATTTAGTTTTCCCTAGCATTCAATGGATAGATGACAGCTAACATTACAATTATTA
Source organism: Glycine latifolia (assembly GCA_013407115.1). NCBI lineage: Eukaryota > Viridiplantae > Streptophyta > Magnoliopsida > Fabales > Fabaceae > Glycine > Glycine latifolia. Next base: position 55,455 of record QARZ01025653.1, read on the forward strand.
GAAGATGAAGAGTTGGAAACCTGAAGCCATTAATGCCACCTACTATGCAGTAATGCAGATAATGTGATAACTGATAAGTCTGTAAAGCATATGCATCTGTTAAATGGAAGGCCCTTAAGAGGTGGCAATTATACTGTTCTTGAGTCTTAAAATTTATGCCACGCTTCAAAAATAAATACAATCTAGAAACAAAAAATGTTTGCCAAAAGGTGTAGAGAAAGGAAAAATCCTCTACAAATCCAAGTGATACTATAGATTTAGTTGAGTAATGCATTTTGGTGCACATTCGAAGAGAGGCGAATATGTTGGCAGACTCTTTCGGAAAGCAGGCTTCTCTTTACAATGAGTTTTGTTTTTATAACAATGTGCCTTATTTTGCTGTTAATTTCTTTGAGGAGGAGGATATTGGTTTTTAAGTTATTATCATTTGGGTATTAATTAATCTCTTTGCCTGGGGTGTTTTTTTCCCAGGCAATTCAGCAAAAAATAACACATGTAAGTAATGTGGTCAAAAGTTTTTGTTATATTTAGGATGATCAAGGCCAGCTCTGGGCATAGTTTAGGACTAAGACCGCCCAGGAACCATAGTTAAAAGGCACCCAAAATAATTGAAAAAAAATTATAATTATACAATATATATTTTATATTATTTTCATAAATACATTGGAATTGTTTTATCATTATATATCTTTTTTATTCAAATTAAAATATAACATGCAAGTAGAAAGCATAAAAATTTAGTTTTTTTCTCTTATATATTATAATCACAAATCCATGTTAAATAAATTTCCATGTAAGTGTGAGAGATTAATACTTAATAAACCTATTATAATAACTTAAAGTGTTTTTTTTAACAAGATAAAAATTACATGAAATAATTCACATTATAAAAAAAGGGTTAATAAGTTAATAAAGAACAAAAACATATGATGTGAAGATAATAGGAAAAAGAAATAGAGAGAAAAAGGAAATGAAGAGGGTTTTTAAGAAATAAAATTGCATAAAAAAATTTATATATATATATATATATATATATATATATATTATGTATATCTTTTTTCTTTAAGACGTGACTTTATATATAAATTTTTGAGTGCATGTAGTTTTTTGGATGAAATAAATTGAATGAACAATGTAATGCATTTTACTTGTTGAAATTTGTTTAAATCATATAGTATGTTAATGTAATCAAAAATATAATTTTTAATAAAATCATATATTTATTTTTTATACAAAATATGTTTACATTTTTAAATATTTCTATATAAGTTGAATTAGGTTGGATTCTTTTATACAAAATTTTAAATTTGAGTCTTGGATTACAAAAGTGATTAGAAAAAAAGATCATGTGATCAACCAGATTTTGTTGATAAAAATCTTCGATAAAATCTAAATATTTCATATAAATAACACAATTATATATATATATATATATATATATATATATATATATATATATATATATATATATAATTGTGTTATTTATATGAAATATTTAGATTTTATCGAAGATTTTTATCAACAAAATCTGGTTGATCACATGATCTTTTTTTCTAATCACTTTTGTAATCCAAGACTCAAATTTAAAATTTTGTATAAAAGAATCCAACCTAATTCAACTTATATAGAAATATTTAAAAATGTAAACATATTTTGTATAAAAAATAAATATATGATTTTATTAAAAATTATATTTTTGATTACATTAACATACTATATGATTTAAACAAATTTCAACAAGTAAAATGCATTACATTGTTCATTCAATTTATTTCATCCAAAAAACTACATGCACTCAAAAATTTATATATAAAGTCACGTCTTAAAGAAAAAAGATATACATAATATATATATATATATATATATATATATATATAAATTTTTTTATGCAATTTTATTTCTTAAAAACCCTCTTCATTTCCTTTTTCTCTCTATTTCTTTTTCCTATTATCTTCACATCATATGTTTTTGTTCTTTATTAACTTATTAACCCTTTTTTTATAATGTGAATTATTTCATGTAATTTTTATCTTGTTAAAAAAAACACTTTAAGTTATTATAATAGGTTTATTAAGTATTAATCTCTCACACTTACATGGAAATTTATTTAACATGGATTTGTGATTATAATATATAAGAGAAAAAAACTAAATTTTTATGCTTTCTACTTGCATGTTATATTTTAATTTGAATAAAAAAGATATATAATGATAAAACAATTCCAATGTATTTATGAAAATAATATAAAATATATATTGTATAATTATAATTTTTTTTCAATTATTTTGGGTGCCTTTTAACTATGGTTCCTGGGCGGTCTTAGTCCTAAACTATGCCCAGAGCTGGCCTTGATCATCCTAAATATAACAAAAACTTTTGACCACATTACTTACATGTGTTATTTTTTGCTGAATTGCCTGGGAAAAAAACACCCCAGGCAAAGAGATTAATTAATACCCAAATGATAATAACTTAAAAACCAATATCCTCCTCCTCAAAGAAATTAACAGCAAAATAAGGCACATTGTTATAAAAACAAAACTCATTGTAAAGAGAAGCCTGCTTTCCGAAAGAGTCTGCCAACATATTCGCCTCTCTTCGAATGTGCACCAAAATGCATTACTCAACTAAATCTATAGTATCACTTGGATTTGTAGAGGATTTTTCCTTTCTCTACACCTTTTGGCAAACATTTTTTGTTTCTAGATTGTATTTATTTTTGAAGCGTGGCATAAATTTTAAGACTCAAGAACAGTATAATTGCCACCTCTTAAGGGCCTTCCATTTAACAGATGCATATGCTTTACAGACTTATCAGTTATCACATTATCTGCATTACTGCATAGTAGGTGGCATTAATGGCTTCAGGTTTCCAACTCTTCATCTTCTAATAATTGTAATGTTAGCTGTCATCTATCCATTGAATGCTAGGGAAAACTAAATTTTAAACACATCATAAATCTATGTACGTTATTTGTGCATTATTCTTTCTCAGGTATATTGCTGCTTGTGCATATTTTTTGTGGCTTGGTTCATGTCTAGCTTACCAAGCGGAATAAAGTTTTGTTGTAGGAGTATTAATTTCTGTGTGGTTACTTGTTTGAACAAACTGTCAAAACCTTTTCAACAACTCTTTCTATAGCTGCAATGACTTGTGAAACAAGATATAAATGAGTCATTAGCACATTCGATGAATGTAACAGGAGAGGTAATTGGTATACTGGTGGTGGTTGTCACTTGGAAACATTACCTGATTTAAGCTCCTTGACACCAGTATCTGACATCCATTTCAGAACTGTCATTGATGTCTTGTCAGAATGCATGAATAAATCAGAACCTTCGAATCTGGACTTGCTTAATGTCACACAAATGTCAATACGAAGAAGAGATGGCCATCCATCTATTTAGTATCTTGGACCAAGCAAGACATCCTCTATGTGGCAGCAAGACTGTAGCCACTGGTGCTTACCTGGTGTTCCTGATTCATGGAACGAGAATCTTTACGCACTTCTCAAGCGGGAGGATTTTTTTGAATGGAGACAGAATACAACAAAAGTTTCTCAAGTTCCACTATAATTGGTCTATACAGTTTGCAGAGAATGTTATAAGTTATACTAATCTGTGACAAACCTTGCTGAATGAGGTGAAGCTGCAAGTTGAATGAGGAGAATAGTAAGATTACATGATTTTTAATCCGGTGAAAAAAAGAAAAGGGAGACCAAAAAGGACATTAGAGGAAAGCATCAAGGGAGATTTTAGGCTAAATAATATATCTGAAACTTTGATTTTAAAATTTACCAAATGGTGTGTGATTCATGTAGCCGACATCACATAGTGGGATAAGACTTTGTGTTTGTTGTTGTATCTGGTCAGTCTCACTAGTTGATGCATCTAACTCTTGGTTAATGTTCTTTATGTTATAGGATTTTATTCTTAGTAACCAAAGAAATTAAGCTGTTTTAATTTCCTACAAAATGATTGTTTTGTAGAATTGTAGTGGTCTTCCGTTGTAGGTGAACATATCTAGATGGGGACTTAGTTTTGGATGGTGAGTTTCAGGGATATCTTGTACAAAAAAGAAAAAAGTAACCAGAGATCCAAACTTGATTAGTCAGTCTCTCAGAAGGCATACATTTTTTGTAGTTGTAAATTTCAAATGATCGGAGTCCATGATGTTGCTGGCTGTAGATTGTATATAAAGAGATTTTTTTTTATTATTGGTAGTCAAATACCTTTGAGTAGTTGACTTCAAAAAAAATTGTCTAAAAAAAATAGTGATATGAAAAAATTAGTATATTAGTATTAATTGTTTAACTTAAACGGTTATATAGAAGATTGTTACGGCTCAATTTTCATACAAGCAATCTGGTTCAAGTTTCAAGATTTATTTGTATGTTCAATTTCCTTTGCATAATACTTACGTACAAACCATATATATTAGTCTATAACTTTTCTTGAAATTGGCATTCTGCACTCTGCGTGAACTATACTCGGCAATGCCTTTGGTTAATAGCGTTTCAGCCTAACAACTGGGCTTGCATGCCATTCCAATTGCGGTGTTTTTAAAATTATACTTAAAAAGTGATTATATTCAATAATACTGAAAACTAGTTGAGTTTTTGTTAATGCAACTTTTGAAAACTCAGGTGAGTTTAGTTGTCAATAATGATTTTTTCAATTTGACTTGGATTAGTTGGATCCTCAACATCGATACTAGAATATTGATGTTCCTAGAAAGAAAAACCATTTTTTATTATATCACGCTACCGTTATTATTTCAAAATTCCCAAAAATATATCCAGGCAAACGAGGCATTTTAATATTTTACCTTTTCCCTATTTTTGATGATTATCTTTTCCCTTTCGGAAGTTTTAAAATCACGCAACTGACCTCTAACTCAACATGTAGACAGAATCATGTAAGTTTGAAGTTTGAACCCATGTTATGTACATAAAAATAGGATTAAAAAAAGTCATACTTTAGAAATGAAAGACGAAGTATTTTGACTTATTTAAAGTATAATTATGGTACACTATATGGTATGCATTTACAATTACAAACTTACTAAGCCTTTCGGATGTAATCTTGAAAACCCAACAGTGTATGTATGTATGTGGACAAGTGTCTGCAGAATTGATTGTGTAAAATTAATTTTTGTTAAAATTGATTTTTAAGTGGGATAATTTGTTATGTTTTATTCTAAAAATAAGTTAATAGTATAAGCTACTTACCCTCTGTTTCGAAATCCATCCATAGTAATAGATCTGAGTAAAGTTGAAGCAAATAATTCTTGTTTCTGCGTCCATTTAAGAATTTTGACACGGATTATTTGGACTCAGAATTTAGATACACTTAAAAATTATTTCAATTTTAAATGAATTCTAAATTTAAAATCAAGTCTCAACATAGAATCAACAACAACAAAGACTCCCATTAGGTAAGTTACATGGATCATATAATGTCATTCCACACAATTAAAATTTTTACACATATAACCAAACATGTGAAAATTTTAGAAAAATCACGTTAACTAGTTTTCAACAAAATTCTGGAGATCCACACGCGTACTATGACTTGACATACAAAACCTTGATGCCATATTATGATGGAAAGTTGAACGAACACCAAAGCTCCATGTTCAATTTCTAATCGTCAAATGGGTATTGCTCGTACCTGATTGTACAATCATAGAGCACCGAACGGGCCCCGATCCGTGGTGTCTGGCATGTGCTAAACAAGGCTGTTTGAGCATCACCAAGACATGTTTTGCAATCAGAGGATGTCAGATTAAGGTTACAAGTAGCATGTCCATAGGCATAGGCATTAGGATAGGGTGAAATGTTGTGGTAGTCATAATTCTTTTGTGCTGGTGTTTCTTCCTCTAAGTCCTCAAAAACATAGGTTAAACTAATAGCAAAAGGGTCCCCTGAAGTGTACACCCCATTGTTGCAGAGAACGTTGATGATGCCGGTGTTGGGAACACTGTCAGCAACACAACACAGGCAAAACAAACCAATTGCAATTGTTACACATTTTGTTGGATTAATGGCCATCTTGCTTTGAATGAATTCTAGAACACGATGTGTTTTATCACCTTAATTAAGAGGCGTTTACTCTTATGTGAGGTGAGGTCCTTCATTGATTTTTTTGGTTTATCTGCTGGCTGCTGCTAAATCTATGTTAATGTCTAATATTCAATACTAAGCATTGTCCGTGTTACATCTTGATATTATTTGATATCCCACCAAAAACAATAATAGAAAAGATTAGTTGAATGTGAAATAAGAAGTCATAAATAACTTTTGATTACTGGATAAAATAAAAATTCAATAAGATTATTTGGATGAGAAAAGAAAATTAAAAGAAAGAAAAAAACCAAAAATACTGATTTCTTTTATTATTTAAATGAAGATAACAAGAAAAAAAATATGAAGGAAAGAAAAACAATATATTAAGATAATTTAACCCATTGCAATATAGAATAAATATTTTTTTTTTCACACTCCCTTCTTTGTTTTTCATAAATTCAATAAAGAATACTGTACTGTTAACTTAAAATATGTGGAGTCAAGAACTTTTATTCTTTCCGACAATCTTATCAGCTATATATATAGTCCTATACCAAACAAGGTGAAATAACTTTGGTTCAATGTTTTCTTTTTGTGCATGCACTACCAAATGAAGTGTTGGAGAAAGTTTCAGGCGCTTATGCTTGATAACGTCATTTAGAGTCACAGACAGCTTAAAATTTGATCAAATTTAATATCAAATAATTTGGAATGTTAAAACTTCAACGAATTTCAACTATATATACACTAAATTTTATTTATATGTATGATAAAAGGCTATATCACTTTATAAACTAATAAAACTACTAAAATATTTTATATTATTTAAAAGATTAAGTTCCTATTTAAAATAATGAATGGAAGCTGATTGAATCATATGAATTTGTGATATGACAGGGTGTAGCGGAGGTTACAAGTGGAGATCGAAGTGCTGTGCATTGTTGCCGGCCATTTAAACTTTGTTATTTTGTGTTGATGAACGGATTTGTGACGTATCATTCAACCTTAACTGGCTTGTTTGTTCAATATGATATATAGAAGGTTAATTCTACAGAACCCCGTCCATTCATTTTGCTAATTTTTTTCAGATATTTTTATAGAACCTGTGTAAACATAACATTGCGTGAGTGATAGCATAAGCATGATGAAATATATATATACCTGTATAGACTAATATTTCCTTTTAAAAAAGATAGAGTATATAATATTATATTCTTACAAAATAATATGAAATAAAGTATAAATGAGTTATAAAGTATTATAGAAATAGCAATAGACATTGATTACTCCTTCTGAAAAAAAAATTGATCCATTAATTTGTAATTTTTTTTTTTGTTTTTATTGATCCATGATGAAATTAATTTTTTAATTTAATACATGAATATTTTTCTTGTAATTTTAAAGTGAATATTCTCCGAATTAATGTCATAGTTAGAAAAAAAAAGTGTTTTGAGTCTAGGCCCTGTTTACCAGTTATGACACTTCATTATATTTTTTCATTTTCATTAATACAAACACAGTTAAATACCTAATTGCATCTGACCTCGATTACTATACCTTGGATGATACACTCAAATACATATTTCTAATTCATGACCTAAAATTGGGAAGTGATTTGTACATACTATCTTGTATACAAAGTTGGTGTCTACGAAGACAATGAAGTTGTGGTGGTGCGAAAACCAGCAATATCTCCTAGCTCCTCCACCTCTTTAACCAATTCCTCAACCTTCCGTACCACTTCCATGAGCAAGAACACGAAGCTAGCAATTGCTAGCACTTGGCAATCCTCAAGTTCCACCATTTTGGATGTGGAAATTATCAAGCTTAAATCTTCTCTCGCATTTTTCAACTGGTCCCAAATGTTGTCCTTTCCATCACATTTCCTCATTTGCTTCATGCTTTCACCAAGTTCTCGTAGAATACACACAACCTTTGTCTCAACTGCTTTGCATGTTTCTAAATGGACCCATTGTGATTGTCTCAAAGATGCCATGGGCTGACAAAAAAGATTCATTGAACCCAAACAAGTGAGCCCATCAAATCTTATTTTGTCGTTTTGGAACTTTATAAGATACCCTTATGACTTAGATATGGACCTAAAGAAATAAATACAATAAAGAATAATACACACCTACCTCTTTTGATGCTTCAAGGCAGCGTCCTGCTGCAAGAAAAAATGCAGCAAGTTCTCGAAGAACCTCACCAATCTTTAAGTACCTTCCCCAAGGGTAGGAAAATCCGAATTTTCCATGCCAGGGTTCCCATTTTGCGAAATTTGCCTGAAAAAGGAAAACACATTACTTAATATATAGTTTTTTTTATTCAATTTTAAGAAAGATATCTAATTGAAAATCGACGTACCAATGATTCATCCTTTGACTTGGAGTTCAACACTGACTTGCAAACGTTGAAGCTATCACGGGGTTGGTTTTCCTTTCCACTAACGATTTTGGTACATTCCCCAAAGCAACCTACAATGAAAGGATAAATAAATTTCTCTTTGGCTTAGCTATATTGAATCCCATCCACACTTATTTATGTAAGAATTTGATCATGGGTATGTTTAGGTAAACTTCTCTAGAAGCACTTCTAAAAGAAAAAAATAAGAAGAAAAAAATGAGATGAGATTTTTCATAAGCAAAAGTAAGTTCTACATTAACTAATTTTTAGAAGCTCATCAATATAGCTTATCTAAAAGATGAAATATCATCTACAAATTAGCTAATGGAAAACTCATTTTAACTTATGGAGAAGTTGATTTCAATTTTTTCTTATTACTTTCTTCTTCTAGAAGTACTTCTAGAGAAACTTACACCTAAATAGGCTCTATATATGGATCGATTTGTATTGAAGAGTTACATTATTTACTGGTGTAGTTGTTGAATTATAAAGATTTATTATCATTCATGATCACTTATGCTAAATTTTGTAAAAATGGAATAATAATAAAAATATAATTAAAGCTACTTATATTTCTATAGTTTAAATGTATATGTAGTATTTATCTCTTGATATATATAAATAAAGTATTAAATATATTTATACTGATATTAAATAAAAAATATTAAATGGGGTAAAAAAATACTTGTGCAAGGCAAGACTTTGGCCTCTCTTAGTTCTTGTGTGTGTATATATATTGAAATAATAATAATATTAAGATTTTTTTGTATATTATTTATTATATAAGATATATTATGTGGAAAACCTTTTTTGTTAATAGATAAAAGAAAGTAGTTCATTTGAAGTTGTTTCACCAACAATATCTGATTTAAAAAATCTCTCTTCCCGGGACCCATCATATGATACAGGGATCACATCTTGATTTGTGATACATTACGTACATATTTGTGGCCAATATTTTTCAAATAACTTTTTAAAAAAAAATTCAAGTTATTAGTAAAAATACAATTATTCCTCTGAAAAAAGAAATTCAGACTGTTATTTCATTCATGTCTACTAGAAAAAATGATGAAGTGTGTGTTTGGGAACCAATTAGGAATCCCGTTTCACACTTTCCTAAGCTGCAAACGTGACTAGAGCAAATTTAAACTTTTAAGTTCAACGTAAATGTAACTTAAATACAAACATAGCCTAAGACGAGCTCGTAGTATATGCCATTGCCATACATACCTTGAATTATATTGGCAAGGTCCAGGAATCTTGAGACGGTGGAATCGTGAAGTTCATCGCTGGCCCACACAGGGAAGACGAACAAAGTCACACAAACGCACACAATGAAGCCCATTAGTATATTCAAGAGACGCTCCCTGGCTAATTCCCACACTTTCACATCCCCACGTACGCCAGAAACCACAACTAGATTGAAAGTCAGCATGAATATCATCACCCCATAATCGTATCTTTTCTTTATGCTTGGAACCAGTCGAAGATATGTAGCTACTGATCCTGAAATTAACCATAACGCATAATGTTCAAACACCAACAACGTTAATTAGTTACTACTACTAATTATAATGCTTGTTGGTCCGACTTTTGAGTGAAATTAGATTGGGTGTTCTTAAATAAAGTACGAGTCTTTTGTTGTGGATAAAAAAAAAGTGATTTGGAAAGAAAATTTTCACTAAAGTTGATCAATAAATTTTTGAAAAAAGATTAGTTATCAATAAAATTATGAAACACTCCACCAATGTTACAGTGACTTCCCAAAAAAAAGAACTAGCTACTACTAGAAGCCAAGAACATTAATTATAAGAGCTACTATTTATCAAAAGCTTACCAAATATAAATACTGAAGCACCGATTATAATTGAGTTGCCAACCCTGCCAATTCCAATGCTTTGGGCAAAAACTGCTGCTAAGCAACCTAGTCCTCCTCCTATAATAGTTCCTAGTCCACGATTGAAGCCCTTTCCTAGTGTGGCTCCTGAAGTGTTTGATCAAATTAATATATGTACATTAGATTCATTTTTTGCAACGAGTTAATAAGAGTTAATTGAATTGAATGTTGCTGAAAGTACTTACCTGCAGAGAATTCAAACATGACTACAACAGTCATGATAGCCCACATTGCATTTTCTCCAACTTGCTTGAAGAGAGGGTTCAAGAGGTATAGGAGTGAAACCAAAACCAAGGAGATTCCCACTTTGATGCAGTGGATTATCTTCCTCGTGTCATGGCCACCACTTTGCATCTGCTTGTGTCTGGGATTGGAAGAAGTAATGGAGACACAGTGGACTTCATTTTTCCCAAGATGGGAAATAATGGGTGGAAGTTGAAATTGGAATGTTTTATTCTCTTTTGATGAACGAGTCATATTCTCTTCTCCGTTTGTAATGGCTATTACGTGTGTGGATTCCATTTTTGTCTTTACTCTCTCAGTTCCTTTCCCTTTCCCTTCTAGGAATTTTATAACTCATTCTCTTGGGGAAACTCTATTTGGACAGATATCCAATTTATACTATGGCATATAAGTGGAGACTGATGGTGATGGGAGATCAAACTCTAATTTCTATAGGATCCAAGAAATGCTGTGACGACATTTATTAATTTGCCCAAAATTATTAAATGATACTATAGATTCCTTTTGTTATGAACCTATTAAAATCTAGATTTAGATTCACACTAAAGAAAAAAGCTAATACATTAACTTAATATGCTAAATACTTAGACGAAAAATACTGTTATTAATAGTGATTTTACTTGACTCAAATTAGATTATATCTCTCCAAAAAATACTTCAGATCTAGATAAAAAAAACTCAATAACATTACCATCATTAAGTTTAATAGTAGGTTATTTTTTGACCTTACATCGAATACATATAACCGCAAAGCATAGGATCTAATATACAATAGAAATCAAAGGATTAATTTTCAAATGTATTTCTCACGTCTCAACACGAAAGAATCATTATCATGTTTTTATTTATTTATAGAAAACAAATATAAATAGAGACATCGAATATACTTTTTAACTTCCATACTCTTAACTTCTTTCAAATACTAACTTAACTGTCGAAGTCTTTATATACATCATGGAAGTTTGGTTCGTAAAGGCTGAAAATATTCTATTAGAAATTTAGATAGTTCTTCCCTTTAAATTGGTATTGAATACCTTTAAATCTCTTGCTCTTCTTTTTGTCATGAATTTCAGATAATTTCCATCTAATACTAACAAGTATGTTAAGAAAATGTTATAAAATGTATCATTATTCCTCGTGAATTGTGAAGTACGAAATTAGTGGACGTCCAACCCCAAATTCAAGACATGACTTTTAGAGAATGAAATGAAACAAGTTCCGCCGATATCTTTTATGCACATTATACCCTCGTTTGGAAGCAGTAGGGCGTCCTTACTTAGTGACCTTAGTGGAACACGTATATTTGCAAACACGAGACATAGTGTACCTTATGAGGAGAATAGTGGTCCTCTATCTAGAACAAATAAAATTACCTTTAAATTTAATTACTTTCTGTTTCTTTAAATAAAATATACTAATACTTAATTATTGATCAGAGAAAAAACGATACCATTACAAAGAAAGAATTTTTTTACTAAGATATGTTTTTCAATTAGATAGATGAACATAAATAGAAGAAATCATTCAAAGCTTTAACACACCCCTTATCTTGTGCGGAATTCCGTAGGGATATACTCTTATCTGATGGTCTAATTGGATAGCTAGCTAAAAATGTAGACCTATAATGACCCCCACTAAGGCATGCAGTTTAATAGATGTTGCTCATAGAAAGACCACGACCCGACACTACAATGCTCACAACTTTCTGAAACTTTCTGATTAATTGTTATGTGAACTTAGAGGATCAGCCAGATATTTGTCTTTTTTTTCTTCTATTCTAAACAGCCAGATATTGTTATATGTACAAACAATTCAAAATATTATCATATTTTAGGTGACCTTCAGGTCAAGAATGTCTATCATGATCAGGAATGCGTAAAAATGCGAAGAACTACATGAACCACGATAATATGTATGCCTTAATTTGGCTTGGTCGGGAATAATTCTAATTAATATTTTTTTTACAACCAGGAGGACTTCTTATTCATCCAGTGGCCTATTTTGGGAAAAGTGGATTGTTATTTTTTTTTATCCCACTCAACAATTCAATTCAATTTTATTGTTTCAAGCAATTTTGAGCAAAAAGAAAACTCAGAAAGTATTAGAAAAATGTAAACTTTTTGTACAAAAAAGAGAAAGATGGAAAGAGAAGAGGAAAATAAATAATAGAATTTACTTCTTTTTTATATTGTGAATATAAAATTTCTACATTGTTAATCAAATAAAACTAGATATGATTAACTTTTAAACTAATTAGTATAAAATTAAAGTTAATAATTTTTAATTACATGAAAGTATCGGATAAAAAAGTCACATGAAAATATATTCCAATTAAATAAGTGTAACATAAAAATATTTTTGGAAAAAATATGTTTGGGGTTCTTTCTGTAAAATTTAACAAATACTAAAAATAAAACATAATTATTTTGGGATGGAGCGAGTAATATTTAAGATTGTTGGTTAAACATAAATTTACCAACTATAGTTGTAAAGAGGAATCTTCAATTCCATCCCACTCCCACTTAATTCATTTTTGGGTTGACTTATAAACTAGTTGTAAAGCGAGATAACAAATTATTTTAAAATTAAAAATCTCATCCCCACATAATTTATTTTTGGGTTGACCTGTGATCACACTACCTACAAATTAGCTTATCAGTTATCACTTTGTGCAACTTTTCACTGTATGTGATCAAAATGGTTTATTTCCTTTATATATATGAATTGCAGAGTAAAGTATATTTGTTTGAATTTTTATTTTATTTATATTTATAATTAAAATATTATATTTACTTTATTTTTTTGTTTTAAATATCTATATAAAATAATAAAATATCATTTTCATATTTTTTCTTACTAATACTTAAAAATAAGAAATTAAACCAAAATAATGTATTTTATAATTATTAATAAATAAAAATGAAATAGTTTTTCACAAACCATGCATCATATGGGCCTGAGCTACCCATATAAATGCGGCAGCAATACTTTTTTAAAATAAATTAAGAACAATTCATTATCATAATTTTTCATAAATAGATACTAATAGATTTACAACGATCAAGTAACTGCTCAATCAACAACTGAGCTAAACCTTCATTTCATAAAATTAAAACAACGACCATAGTTATTATAATAAAAAATAAAGATAATATCATAACCAATAAATAAAAATAATTTAAGACAGCATCCGTCACAACATGTTAATTTATTATGTTAAAGATTAAAAAAAATGTAATTTTCAAAATTTAGAAACTTAAAAAAATATTTTAAATTTTAAGGACTAAAAAAAATACATATCCCAAATTTAGGGACAACAACATTAATTAAACCATATTTTTTCATGACCACGGTATTGGTACAGAGACCTGAGCGCATATAAGATGATTTTTTCTTCTTCATATTTAGACGGTTTAATATTTCATATCCAAAAATAGGATTCAAATCTTGATCATTTGATTAAGGGAAATAAATCATTATTACTTGTGTCAATATTTGTTGGTAAAAATGTGAAGTATTAGGTTTATGTTTTACAACCAGGTTATCCAAACACGAGACCTGATCCATTTTTTAATTTCATTTTTTCTTCTCCAAAGCCAACAAAAATAAAAACTACTTTCAACATGTTACCTTGCCAGCATCCGTACAATCGACACCTTGAATGCTTCACAAAGGAAAAGCATCAACATCAAGTACGGAACGTGAATTGGTTAATAAAAAAATTTTAGTTCGAATTGTTGGTATTCAAAAGTTACATTTTGTTTTGTTTTCTCACTTAAACAAAAAAGAAATTACATTTTGAGTCCTATTAATTTGTATTAAATCGAGTAAATTTATTTTAAAAAAATATTTGATAATATTTATTTCGTTTGTAAAATTTGAATTCATAATTTCATTAATTAAAAGAAAAGTAAATTTCTGATCACTCAAAGTAACATGAGTTAGTGCAGTGGTATATAATTTCATGGTGAAAAGCATGCACTATAAACTTTTGTGCTTAATGTGTACTACATCTGTACGTCCATGCTAGGGTCAACACACAAATAAGATACGTGCACGCGTTAGCTATGTCTGCCGCTAACTTTTTGAAATAAGAAATAAAGTAAAAGAAAAAAGAATGCAGTAGTGAAATGAAAAGATTCACTTGTTTAATTTAATTAAATGTGAAAGATAAGCCTTATGTAAGGTTCAGCTTCTGTGAGTGTTTGCCCTGTTTATATTGTCATCAGATGCATATGATAGTGGCAGAATTCGGTCTGTCTTAAAATTCCACCCACCCAAAAGCAAAATTGTAAAATGTATTAATAAGACACATGGATTCAATCGCGCGCTTCTTTTTTCCAAACTTGGTCTATCTTAATCTCAATCAATTAAGCATGGACATTATTTCCATAAATTTCATACAAAATCATCATTCTCTCACAAACCTAAATTCTAAAAAATGACCCTTTTTTTCTTTTCAAAATTATAAATGGTTACGTGGAAATTTTAATTTCTTAGGATCCATTTATTTCTATTTTCATTTTTAATTTACACTATTTTCAAATTATTTTCAATATTTTTAAATATCTGTACAAGATATAGCGAAAACAACTATTTTCCTGTTTTCTCTGTTGTGTACAAATTTTGGAAGATAGGAAACATATTAAAAATAAGGTGATGGATTTACAAAATTGAAAATGAAAATGGAAGTAAACATACTCTTATATTGTCTTTTCATATCAATTTTCAATATTTTCACAACCACCAAATAACATTGTTATGTTTTGTGGGACTTAATGGATACAAGTGGGTATTCCATCAATAAAATGAGTCGATGTTTGAGTCTCAAGTTCTACTATTTTTTGTCAAATATAGATATAAAATAATTCAACAATATATTTTTAATGAGAACAGGCAAAACATATATAAGGATATGTTATTGCATTGAATCTAACTTTTATACTAATACGATATATAATATTGATTGACTACTTCATCGGACTAGAAAGAATGTGATTATATGTTGTTTAAAACGAACTTTTGGAAAGGTCCAATCCTCAAGGTGTGATTTTCTGAAGTTCTATAGCACCGTTTAATTATTTTCAACACATACTTGTTTGAAATGCCCACAAGGCAATCACACTAGTCACTAGGATATATATCATGAACACCCAAAGGTTCTTGAGGCATGTTCAAAAGTAATTCCAAGAGATAGTAGGTCTAATCATATTTAAGAGTTAATGTCTTCCTAGAAACTCCCATATAAACACTTTGCATGGCACATCACATTGTGCATTCTAACACAAAGTACCCAGGACAACAAAACTACAGTCGTTGATCTAGGGAAAAATAGTAGACATCTTATGACTACTTTCATCTCACACCGAAATGCAATTGCTAATTATTAACACCAACATACTTGGATTGGTAATCACCATTCCTAAGACCAACTACTTCCTCTATAAAGATTAAGACTCTGTCCACCCACAAGTATCTTCTTCTGATCCTATTATATTACTACTATTCCCAAATTTCATATGACTTGAGTATTGAAGTTATTGTAAATGTCATCACTTTGTTTACTATATAGACTTTCGCTCTACTACTATTAGAATAACAAATCACTGAGAAAATAACTTTAAGAGTGAGCCTACTATTTTGGACCACATATGATATCGATATATATGTGAATGCAACACAAACACATATTACATGCATGTGTATTTCTGTGGAGGGTTTAATATACAATTAAGCTTTAGTTTATAAATAAAAACGAAACATCCAAATAAATCAGTATTTTTAAAAAAAATTCAAGAGTACAAAATTTATTAGTTTCATTCATTTTTTTCTAATAAGATATTTTTTTGTTTGGTTATGAACGCCCGTGATTTACTAGTGTTTGACACCTCAGAACATATATATTCTACCTACTTGCGAAGATAAGCTTAATTGATAAGCGCGATGAGAACCAAACCACTTAGAAAGTTGAACTTTCTGACGAGGACTTTGAGCCCGTCTACGTGTGCAACCCCATAATTCTGAATATGACAAGACGCTGAGTGCATGTAACCTACAGAAAATTATGTTCACTTATAATCCTAAAGTTACATGAATAGTTCAAGCAACAATTTATATAATGCACGCCTTTTCACCTGAAAATTGAAATAACCATCATCTGCCAAATTTATGAATATAGTTAAATTTTTATAAATTAATAACCTTTTGAAAATATTTTTTTCTGTATTAACTTCTACTAGTAGTTTATAAAATTAGTACTTTTAATAAATTAATAAAGTAATTTTTTTAAGGCTTAAATATTTTTTCTCCCATATAATTTTTTAAAATTTTATTTTAGTCTCTAATATTTTTTTAAAATTTTAAGTCCCTAATAAATTTATTTTTGCTTATAAAAAATTATTTTGTTTTTTTCCCTAATAGCACTTTTAAAAATAAATATAGTAATTTTGATAGCTATACAGGGACAAAAATAGAGACAAATTTTAAAATAAATATTAAGAACCAAAAATAAAATTCAGAAATTTATCAATAACCAACAATATATTAAAGATCTTTATATAAAATATAGTCCAATCAATATCATCGATTAATATTTTTAATATAATTTAATAAAATATAAGAGGGCCATATTTTTAATCTCAATAAAATGGGCGAGTTTTGATTTTCGTTCCTTATAAATTGTAATTTTTTTCTTTAGTTTTCATTTCTCAAAAAGTTGACATGTTATGTTTTGTCTCTACTATTATGTAACATTGGTTAATTAGCTATGTATGTATTTAACAAAAGTTCATCCTAGGTGACACTCACTAATGTCTTTAGTACCATGTCAACATGATATCTCTAAAAAAATTTAGATCCTTAAATAAAATGTTATTTATTTACCGTAAGATTTATTTTAGGACCAAAGACAGTGATTTTAGATTTCGGAAGGATGACATCAAATAAAAATGTTTCCAATGTACCACAACCAAAACTTAGTATTTTATTTTTTTTGTAAAATAAAGAAGCAAAGTTCAATATCAAAACATGCTCATTTCATAGCATATAGGAGCTAATAAAACACATTTCAGCCAAAATAAAAACAAGAATTTATTGTTATTTTATTTTATTGAAATTTTAATTTAATTATATTTCATCTATATCTAATCTATAGACGACATATTAAATTTGGTAGACTATAACCAATATTTAAAATATTATATATAAATATTGTTTTTATAATAATAAAATAACATTATAATAAATATTTAAAATATCACAATATATTTTTTCTTATATATATATATATATATATTATAATGTTAAAAATGAAAAGAATATAAAACTTATAATGAATATATAAATATTAGATAAAATATGAAATAATATAAAAATTAATATTATAATCATATAAAAAGTAAAATTAGTGTTACTACAATAATAATATAATTTTCTACATAAAATAGTAAGAAAATAATATTAAAAAGGTGAAATAAAGATGAAAGATTTTAAAATATTACTTAAAAATATTTTAAATAATAATAAAATATTATAAACATGAATTTTTTAAAATATTACTTTAAAATATAATTTTTTTCTTGGAAATTCAAATATAAAGTTTTGGAGTTGACGAAAATATAAAAATAATTTATTTAGATAGAAATACATCAAATTTATTATATAGTACTGTGTTAAAGTTAAAACATTAGAAATTAAATAAAATTTAATACTTTATATTTAAATTATACAGGATAGAACAATAAATATCTATTCCTTTAAAAAAAACTATCTCTTAATAAAATTATAATGACATTATGATAAATACTTAAAATTTCATAAATATATTTAAAATAATAATGAAGATGTTGATTAATATTTATAACGCAAAATATAACTAATATTTACAATGTAATATATACATATATAGATAAAAATAAATACTATTAAAATACAAAAAATAATAATAAACTAATACAATACTCTTAGGGGGAAATGTCAAAACAGTAATAATAGTCTAAAATCTACAATAGTAGAAATATAATATTATAATATTAAAATAAAGACACAATAATTAAATGTTATTATAATAAAAATTAGTTAAAGTATAAAAAAGTTAAATTGATGATAAAAATATAAAATTATTTTATTTAAGTCAAAATACACCAATATAAAGTATTTTATTTAAATCAAAATATCACAAAAATAATTTATTTGTATACTTGTGTCGGTAGAAATAAAAATAGGTCGAATCAGAATGAACCGTACCTAAGTTTAGTTTGACTTTATTTTTCTACAACTCAAATTTGGATTTGTTAAATATCACGACTCACATGTCAATATTTAGGTATGACCTCAATTATTAGTCTATTTAAAAGTATATTTTATATTAACAAGTGTAAAAAATTATTAAATAACAATAAAATTATTATATATTGGAGTACTATAATACGAAATAATAACTTACATATTATTCTTATGTTAATAACATAAGAATATGTATTTATATTTCTAATGTTATATTCTCATTTTTTTTATAATAAATATGAATATCTTTTATATTACTAGTTTTATAGAATTTTCATGTATCAAAAAATTAAAATAGAAATATTATTTATATTTATAATTATATAAAATATTTATTATATAATTAATACTTGTATTTTTAATAATAATAATAATAATAATCCGCCTACATGTTAATTGTATTTATTTTAGAATAAAAACTAAACTATATTGTAAAACCTCTTTATATTATGATTTTTTAAATAAAAATGTAAAAAGTTACAATCTATTTTTATTATGTTATTATTATTTTTATTTTTATTTGAAATATTTTATACTTAAATATAATTAAATTTTTAAATTTTTGTGAACTTGCAATTTTATATTCATGACATTGAAATTAGCGCACAAATATAATGAAATTAGCACCCAAATATTTGATTGGTCGCAGATGACTTATACGATATTTTAGCGACCAATCATAAAATAGCACAGATGATAATATTTTGATTGCATTTATTTCTTTAAACATTTGCAACCCAAAAAATAGTCGCCAAAAATTAAATAACATTAGCGACTGTACAGACCGAAGCGAAAAAATTATATATGTTAGTGATTGATATGTCAATTTCTAATTTCGTCTCTGAATCTCGATATTTCCTTTGACTAAAACAGAAGTGGTCTCTGAATCAATCGCTATTGAGACTGATTATCGCAGTCGCAAATATTTATTCACTAATTTGATTTTTTTTTTTGTAGTCTCTTGTACCAAGTCTCTTAAGGCTTCTATGCAAGATGAAAACTAGGGTGCAAAAGTGAAACTCCTTTAGCACCGTGCAAGAGTTTATGAGAGAAAAGGAAGAATGATGTGGTTCATTTGATACAATTATTATTTTAGATTAGTAGAAGACTATTATAGGAGTGTCTACACTAGATTAAATTATTTTTTTCCTTTTTCTCCTTAACTTTCCCCACCTTTATCTTCCTCACGACTCCAATACAACCATTAGACATCGTTTGTTGGCCGCGTGTTACCACGAAAAATTTCTGGCAACCATTTTTTTTCTTTTGTCATTTTTCTTTTTCCTACTTCCCTACCCCATATATGGTCACCAAGACAGTAATGCAACCATGCAGCCACCCACCGCATAGATTTGAACGTAAGCGAGGTCACATTCTAATAAACAACTTTGAGAGTGTAAAACAACAATAATTTGCTCAATAAACACTTGGTTAAACTCAAATCTATAATAACTATCATTTCCTTCATAAAAATAATAATGCATAACATTCAAACTCATATCTAAGATACACAAAAAACTCAGATCTACAAAAATCAACAACAAATCCAAATCTATTTTTAATTTTTTTTCTAACATCTGTGTTTTTGCTGGAAATGTTGCAATGTCGACCACCGTTCCTCTACTAGTGACGCCTGGTAATAGATTTGGGGTGTAAACCAAAGAAGCATGCTCTTCAAACAAAATGCGTATAAGATCATTCTCCCAAATTGCTTTGGATTTTTCGCTGCTTCTCCAACCACCGTGTCGTTTTGGATTTTCTATTGCTTCCACCACTACCATGAGGAGAAGAAGGAGGAGTTCTTCGCAATTTGTAACGACCAGCCATGTCGCTACTATATCACTAACTCTTAGCCATAACCTTAATGTAATTTTTTTTTTTGTTAAAAAGAACACCCCCTTTTTTTTCAATGAAAACTGTGGTAATTTTTTTTTCCGCGATCACATAATAACTATCAACACAGGAAATGTACGTAATCAAAGGTACGCATAAGGCATTTCAAATATACATATGTACGTATACAAAGCATAATTTAATTACAGGTACAAAAGACTATGCCCAAAATATATCAAGTGTTTTACAAATGAAGTAAGGAATTAAACATCGGGGAGCAATTAGCAAAACACGGGTATGACTATCAAAACCAGGGGTACACTTAGCAAAAACATGATCCCTGCCCGAGATCTATTACATCGACATCCCGACAACTCGTCGGCTCCAACCAAAAGTTTTCATCTTCCATGTCACCTACTACTGTCCGTTTGCTCACACGAATTGGGTTCGCGATCATCACAGGTACCAAATCACATGGCACAACAAAGTAAGGATGAGTTCATCATATAAAATAACAAACAAAAGATAAAATCAATTAAGGAAGACAATCCAAGCGTCACAAAATCACCACAAAGTCCAGATATATCAACACACAACCAACATGAACACGTATCCAGGAACATTCCACAAGTCAACTTAAAATGCCTAGCATGATGCATGCTCCTGACTCAATCCTCAGCAATGCAATGTGGTACCATCCCAGAAATAAGCCAAATCCATAGTCCAAATGATAGTTGTAGTTGACGTCAGGGTCACTCTGTTGTGCACAGGACTCACCCCCATGGTGATCAGCCAAATGGGTGTCATAAGGATCTCCCTACAGACGTGGCCCCCCAGTACTTCTCGTACTATTACAAGTAATCATCATATTTTCATCATGCAAATGAAGTATGTCTCTTATGGGCACCATCAACGTATGGCCCGGCACAGGAACAACCCCGACCTGACTAGGATCTCTATACACCTCCCATGTACATACATACCGTCCCAAACGAGGGTTGCCCCAACTCGGGCTGCAAATGTTGTATGTCTCTCATGGCTACCATCAACGTATGGTCCGGCACAGGAACAACCCGTCATGGCTAGGATCTCTATACTCCTCCCATGTACATACATACCGCCCCAAATGAGAGTCCCCCCAACACGGGCTGCAAATGTTGTATGTCTTTCACGGGCACCATCAACATATGGTCCGACACAGGAACAACCCGTCCTGGCTAGGATCTCTATACTCCTCCCATGTACATACATACCGCCCCAAA
>QARZ01025653.1:77453-113796 GCA_013407115.1 Glycine latifolia
CGAGGGTCGCCCCAACACAGGCTGCAAATGTTGTATGTCTTTCATGGGCACCATCAACATATGGTCCGACACAGGAACAACCTGTCCTGGCTAGGATCTCCATACTCCTCCCATGTACATACATACCGCCCCAAACGAGGGCCCACTGATGCACTGACCGTGGTCCTCGCAAGGTTCACCACTCGGTCCCGGCATCTCACATGTCTATACATAGCCTCTCACCATGGCTCCATCAAGGTACAAAACATCTCAAGCCATCACATAGGCTGACCTCAACGTAATCACATACGCCATTCACGAACACTATAAACAAGTGAAAAAGTGTGAAGCATTAGGTGTCTGGGTCAGCACCTAACTATATGAACTCGAGATAAGAATCTGAACAAAGTCGGACGGAGGCGGATAAGATCGGTCAAGGACGGCAAAGGTCGGTAAACAGCAGTCAAAAGGGGTAAAGGTTGGACAAGAGGGCGGAAGAGATCGGTCGAAGTCAGACAAAGGCGATCAAGGATTCAAGGGCTTAAACTTAACAATTTTAAAGAGAATCACCCAACCGAGTAAATGACCTATCTCTTCCCGAGGAAGCACGAGCTCATCCGAGTTAGGGAACTTGATGACTCTTTTCCCGAGAAGGCACGAGCTCATCCTGGTTAGGGAACTCGATAGTTCACTCGAAGAAACTTGGGCTCAACAGTTCTAAGGTATCATCCCCAGTAAGGAACCTGGTATGCCGACGTCCGCCAACAAGGACTGTCACGTTTTGCATGCACACATGTATGTTACGTAACCCGTTTATCTCGGCCTATCCATCCCGGTAGTCGACATCAAAACACAAGGATTTGGTACATATATGTAACTCGGCCAACCCTCCCCGGTAGCTGACATCACAAACAAAGGGTTGACACATGTATATAACTCGGCCACCCCTTCCCGGTACTCAGCACCTTCACAAACACTTCTGCAAAGTGTCTTGAGGGGTTTTTCAACATCAAAATGCCAACCTCACACACATGCACAAAGAGTTCTTACAACATCAACTCTCCCTTTCCAGAATATCATCAAACATCACACCAGAACATCATTGAACATCAACACAAAACACCAATCAACAAACATAAAGTGTAACTCGTTCCATTCAATTAAAGGAACAAATTTTTGGAAAATAACACACACGCGGACATGCATTATCGCCATGGTTGGACTCCCTGGTCCTCAACCATGTTACTTGAAACTGTTATCAAACATAATAAACTTCCCTTACCTAACCAGGAGTTTGTTCACGAGCTTCACGACGGTTTGTCCTAAGCATTTGTTCCGATCACGAGGTCCTTCTTGGCGTCGGGATATCGTAGCAACGACGACGAGTTGAAAGTAGTACAGAAGGGTTGAGGGAGAGAGGGTTCTGGGTGTGAGTGAGTTTGCGAGAAAAGGAGAGAAAACACAAAGGTTGGAGAAAGGAAGAGCACATTTTGCTATGCCAGCCTGCTGCTTATAAACACGGCTGACAAAGCACGTCCATTAAACGTGCACGGCCAGCAACCGCATCACATCAGTGTTGACTTACGTCCCATCACCCATCAAGCATGCATCCCAAAACAAAGCACTCAGGACATCAATTAATACAATAAAATGAAAAACACAATGAATATACTGCAAATAAACCAAGAGGGGGGGTGAATTGGTTCAAATCTGATATTTAAAATTTTCTAAAACAAATTGCGGAATTAAAATCTTGGATCATATCACTTGTTCACCTTTTGAAAATCCATAACTCTTTCTTCAATCAATATCAATCCTTGATATGCATGTAATGACAGAAATAGTTTCTTTGATGATAATATTTTGATTTCACAAAGATAAGTAATGAAATATACAGAATTCAAGACAAGAGACAAGACAATTTATACTGGTTCACCGCACAACCTTGGAGGCTACATCCAGTTACTTCCAACCCACACTAGGTTAGAGTTTTCACTATATCAAAGAATCTTTACAAGTAATTTACAATGATCACCTTTATCCACACTAGATAAAGAAACAGAAATCTAAACCCTATAGACTTCAAATGATCAAGACCCAAAGAACCCTACTCTATTCTTACCTCTAGAGAACCCTACTCTAGAAAACAACTTTAAAGAATCAAAGATATATCAACAAAATTTTTAATACACAGAAAAATTCTAAAGAAAGATTGAAGAGATACAACCTGTGATCCTTCAAATGAATGAATGAATGATGTTACCAATCAATCAGGTTGAATGCAATTCAAAGCTCAAAATAAGAACTCTTGAAATCTCTTCTTTTCTTTAAAAACTCATCTCAAAGATTTTACTCTCTTGATCTCATGAGAGGTTTTTCACTCTTAGAACAAATCAGTATTTTGGCTTTGGAAAAAGCTTTCTAATCTTTTAGTGATTCACATAAATGCTCAAAGTTACTCAAAACAATTCGCTCTAAGTCTATTTATAAAGACAAGATAAGTAAAGCTGTTATAAAACTGATTTAACTGACAATAATCGATTAAAACGACAAGGTAATCAATTATTTAACCATATGTAATTGATTAAAATATAACATAATCGATTAATATGTTCTTCCGCTTCCTGGAAATGTTTTCATGAACAAAATAATCGATTAAACCGATACTTAATCGATTATAGCAGACTTAGTATAATTAAAGCATGAAGAAATAATCGATTACGTAAGACTGGTAATCGATTAAACCAGTAAAGCTCAAACATGAAAAACACGAACCCGGCCTGTGTAATCGATTACTGAAACAAGGTAATCTATTATACCAGTAAGGCATCATGACAAACAAGTTAAGATAATCGATTACATAGCAGAATAATCGATTATTCAGTGATGCATGTTTTTCATATATTACTATGTAATCGATTACAAGAAGCTGGTAATCGATTAAACTGTTCTTCAAGGCTTTTTCAAAATTAGTATGAATGTATTTAATCGATTAAAATGCTTGTGTAATCGATTAAAACAATAAGTTTTCATTTTTCAAATGCTTAGCCATGAGAACTTAACTTCTTATGAAATCATTGGATTGCTTTGAGATTTTAATCAAAAACTATGTATGCATGAAAATGCAAATGCAAATGAAAGATCACAAGGCAAAACACTTGAACCACTTAGACAAATTACAAATGTCTTCAAATGATTGGGCATGTAAAAAGCTAAAACATCAAGCCTTCATCCTTGCTTCAATCTTCTTGCAGCTTCCCTTAAAGTCAACATAAAGCATATAATTAATCAATATAATACACACATAAACGTTCCGCTTAGCAACTTAAAATTCCAGGGCGTTACATGATTCATGCTTAAAGCTTTCGTCGTCACAGATCGAATTTCTGGAACACTATTCTCATGAAGTGGCCAAAAGGGAAAAATGTTAAGATTTGGTCAGAAATTGTAAAAGGGAGAGAAGGAAAAACAATTGTATGGTGTAGGCACTTTAGAACAAGCCCATGATAGTCTTATCTTAATATCTAAAAACAATTGAATCGGACGGATCAGATCCTTTTCAATTTTTTATTGCAAACTTATGCACGGTGCACAAGAAGTTTGGATCACGCACCCTAGTCTTCATCTCTATACAAATATTCTTTTTCTTTTGACTCTTTAGGCAAACTCCACAAGTTTGCTATTTCTTTTTTGTCTTGTCTCTTTAACTATCCTCATAAATATTCTTTGCTATCAAAGTTTCTTCAAAATTTTAGTAAATTCAATAGAAAATTATTAAAGGTAAAATAACAATACTTTTGTTATACTTCTATTTGGCTGATAAATACAAAAACAAAAGCCTAATTACTCATAACGAGATTACACAACACTACTATAGGGAGAGGAATTTATATTGGTTCAAGAGAGATTCCACATTAATTCCAAAACAAAAGTAATTAAATTGTAGGCATCATATAAAGTGAGACTTTTCTACATTGGTTGTAAAATAAAGATTCATCATAATCATATAACATCTAATAACAAAATGCAAAGTCCCATGGCTTTCTTTTGTTCTTTCTTTTTTAAAACGAACCTCACAAATTATTTAAATATCGAAGTCCTTTCTCCTCCAATTGTGGAACTCACTTCTTGAGCTTTGTGGTCTTCTTGTGGCAAGCCTTGCTTTGAGGTTTGATTTAATGATTTCTTGTGGTCGAATAGTTTCGGTTAGGGAAAGGGCATGCTTGAGGGGTTTGAGGTTGCTAGGGTTTTGTGTGGAGTGGAGGGTTGTGGTGGTTGAGGGTTGGGTTAGTGTTTTTCTTGGCAATGAAGGGTGGCTTGAGCATGAGAAGGAGAAGTAGACGAGAAAAGAAGAAGGTGGCACAAATAGGTTCAAGGTGATGACAAATGAAAAAGATGAAGGCACAAAGGTTTTTTAGGGTTCAAGTCACATAGCGTAATGGCATATTGAGGCAAATATTATTACTTTAACAATCTTTTACATTGTTTATTAAGATAAACGATATAAAAATGTTATAATTATTCACAAAATTATCATAACACATTTTCTAATATCAATTATCGGTGAACCTATGTAAAAATTCCCGTCACATAATGTTTTTTTTTTCTTAAGTAGTACAATAATATAAAAATATAACTATATATTGGTTTTCCTCGTAGAGTTTTCATTCAAAACTCGAACACAATTAATTAAATGTGAATTGACGATATTAATTATATATTGTGCTAAATTTTTTTTATATATATGCTTGTTTAGAGATCATGAATATTTTTAAATCTATTGGATTAAAGACTAATTTTGCTCACGATATATAATTGTCGTTGACCCAAAAGAATTTTGTATACAATAAAAATCAAACATAAATTCTCTTATTAAATAAATCATTTCTATTCTTGCAAACACCACAATATTTTACACCACCACCTCAATCCTTTCAGTTATATTCATGGTTTGATTAGGAATGGACTACAGCACTAGCTAGCTAGTGCCATCATCTAAATAAAATAGAGGATGGATCATATTCATTAGCGATATATTAGGCCCACTAGTGGTGGATTAGGTAAACATATGTAACAATCTAGAACAAGAACGAATACTCAAAGGAATCCGATTCAATTCTTCAAGGGTCTACATTGAATCCTGCCAATTATCTTTGAAATGATAGGAGAGTAATTAAAGACAGAAAATTAAAGTATATTAACTTTACAGAGTGGTAAGTGGAGAGCCCACTAAATCACGGAGTTTTATAGTATGCCGGTGCTACCGAAGAAAAATGGCGAGCTAGCTAAGAGCCATTATTATGATTTTTCGACTGATCATGATACACCATACATATTATCTTCACGTTTTGTTTTCAGTCAACTATATAAGTTACTTTTTCGTGGACAACATCTTGAATATGACAAATGTCAGTCATACTTTTGTATAGTTTACAAAATAAATGATTTTAATTATTTTGTTACAACGGGAGACCTTGTCACGCATGTTTGCAATCATATCATATGAGATATATTTCTTTCTTTTACACTATAGGAGTATTGAAGGAGTTTATTTAAATAAATGAAAATGACACATACGATATTGATTATGATTTTTTATATTTTAATAATTTTTATTAAAAGTTATTAAAGTAATATATTTAGGTTATTTAATTTCTTTTAAGTCAAACATATAAATAAACTCTGATATAATGAGAGGTTATTAAATAGTTATGTTTTTTCTTACACGAACAGGTCTTGCGTATATATAGTTACTCTATTCTTTGAATTTGAATAAGTTTTGTTAAAATTTATTAAAGTAATATTTTAAGCTTATTTAAATATTTTTTTTAATTCAAACACAAATAACTCTGATATAATGAGAGGTTATTAAATAATTAAGTTTTTTTTTGCTTACATGTGTCTTACGTATATAGTTACTATTCTTTGAATTGAATAAATTATCACTAGACTATTTACTACAAAAGTATTTTTCATATATTCACTTCTATCTATTGAGTTAAAATATATTTATTTGATATTGAAGCAGTTTAATTACATATATATAAAATAGGACGTACTAACATTGTTTTTCTTTTTAAATAGTGAATCAACTTTTGTATTTAATTACATATATTATGGTTAAGAGTACGTAGATATCTTTTTATAACAATAATAAAATGTTATATCATTGATTCCAAATGAAAAACTAGTGTCCACATATTAGTAGTATTGACCAAGTCGACGCTACTTCGTTTCCAAAAAAAAACTGCTCCAAACTCAAATCAGACAAAATCTTATCTAATTTAAATCGATTAAAAATGATCGGATAAAAAAAATATATCACAAATTTGATATCAACTGATCCGACCCAACCCGTGTCAACCTTTACTTAATCACTACAATCAATTAACCAAAACCATATACAAATATACGGCTGTTTCTGCATGCACCTTTTTTTTCTTTTTATATCGGAATGATTAATCTGAGAGGTAAAAAACACATTTCAGAAAGGGTGCACGAAACAACTTGTCTGTGCAGGAAGCAACAGCTCAAATCCGCTAGTGAATTTACTCCTCATATCCCATGGGCCTCTTGCCTTGCTGTTTGGGCCTCTATCGGGTACCTCCTTCGTGTCTCACAAGACCACCATTCATCGGATTGCGTTGTATTCGGAAGCCTATGTCAAATTGTTTTTATCTATCATCTATTTTTCACTTTTCTATTTTTCGTCGTATATACGTATTTAAAAGATATACTCTAAAATCAAAGGAAATAATATTATAACACATAATATAGTTTCAAAATATACATAAATATGTTTGGTTATAAGATTAGATACCAACAAATGTTCTATTTATTTAAATTTTAGCATACATGATAATTAAAATAATGCCACACGATTAAATAGCTGATTTATTAAATTTATATTTTAGAAAAAAATTAATAAACAAATAAGTATTCAATACCTACTCCAAGAGGAAATACTTCCTATTTTTTATGATGGGAAACACTTTATTTATGTCAATCTTTACAATAAATTGTACCTGGCTTCCTATTTGAAGGGGTTCAGGAATAAAATAGAATTCTTAAAATTTAATAAAGTATTCTCATAGTAAAAAAGAAGAAGATGAAATTAATTCTTCTAAACGTGAAAATCACCAAAAATTTATCTCTCTTAACAAAACTTTCACATACACACAATCAGAGAATAATGTTTAGGTATACTCTATAAGGAAGTTCACATACATCAAAGTGATGAAACCTTGGAGTAGTGTCGATGTTTAAGATGCTCTGATAATTGCAGAGGTGAAATGCATTCCTAGTCTTTTCCCCAAAAAGATTGAAGATACAAAAGAAGTTAGTGTTCATATCCATCATAATACTACTACAGTACATGCAGTAATATGTTGTAGAAACTGACGTCAAAACAGAGACAAATGAAACGACTCCCCTACCTAGTGAAAGTGTTACGCTGGACAATCATTTCCTTTTATAGTTTCCAACCAACGAATGCCCACAAATTAGAAGCCATGAAATAATATTATGGTGTCTCTCAGAAAAACAAATCAGCAATGCAAACATAAGTAGCTAGCTAGTTACACTCATATTCTGCAATTATTTACCTGTACCTGTCACGGTTAATAAATTCAACGATTTCTGATTGCTTATAAGGAGTTACGGAAGAAGAATAAATTTTATTTTCAAATTATTAGAAATATAAGGAGAACCGAATAATTGAGCTGTAGTATATATGATCATTATCTTGAAAGCAAAATTTTGTTAGATCTCCAATACAACTTTATAACCGAATTTTCACTTTAAAAATAACACAATATGACTTTATAACCATATCTTAATAATGCATGTAAACATACACGTGCACTCGAAGTTAAAACCGCAATAATAGAGCCTTCTCTATATAATGTTAAAAAAGAGGAGAAAATACTGATAAAAAACAAAGGCAGCGGGATAGGAGAAAAAGAAAGAACAGTGGAAAAAGAGTTTCAACACCAAAGAGTGGAGCATCTTTTGCTTTTATAGTGTTCAGAGGAGTGAGCTAATGGGATAAAGATGAAACATAGATTAAAATAGTCATAATGGTTTTGTCTTCCAATAGAAAAAGACTCACAGATGAATTAATTACAGCTTTGTCTTGATATTTTTAATGGCAAAATAAAATTTAATATTTTAATTACATGAACTCACTTATATTTATTATGTTATATCAACAGATCAATTTAATGTGATAAGTAAGGATTATACAGCTTTTAGTTAAATTTCAAAAATATTTTTTTAACGATGATAATAATAATAAATTACGAATACTAAAATGCCTATATTAGTTTGAATATATAAAAAACAGAAAGGTTGTTTTAAAATAAATAAAAACTAAACAATAAATATGAACATATAGGTTTATAAGAAAAAAGTAATAAATATGAGTATGATTCAGAACTTAATAGAATATGCATGCTGGTTCAATAAAATAGTAATAATAGATTCAGACATTCATTTTGTTGGCTCCTAGAGGAAGGGATATTATAAATTTAAATCTTTATTTTTTATTACATTATTTATTACATCTATCAAGTATTTATTTTTATTTTTTTCGTATTTTCATCTCAATTGACTTTAAAAGGATGAACTATATCACTACTCAGTACTAAAAAAAGAAAGAAAAATAGGAGAGAAAAAAAATCCTAAGAGATAACTTAGAGAATCGTCAAAACAGAATAAATACGCGTGATATAATTTTATATTAAAAGATATTATTTGGATGAAAAATGACAAACATAAAAATTTAGCTTGTTCTTATTTTTGTAGAGGTTTCTAGTTAATACATCATCATTCACCAATAAAAAAACATCTGCAAGTGGTCTATCAAGAAAAAGTGAAAGGAGAGAGTATTAATAGAAAATTTCCGAACAATTTTTTATCAGGAAATTAAATTCCGAACAATTTTTTATCAGGAAATTAAATTCCGAACAATTTTTTATATTTTTTTTTAATTTGAAAATATTTAATTTTTTTTTTAAAAAATGACAAAATAATTTATTTAAAAAATATTCAAATCAGCAAAAATAATATGTATATCTTGTATTATATCAGCATTTTTAAATTTAGATAAAACTAAAAAGAATTAAGAATTTTTATAATTATAACATAAATATATAATTAGTTTTAATTAGGGGTATTCGCGGGTCGGTTCGGATCGGTTTTGTCCAAATTTAGGACTCAATTCAATCAATTTTGATCAGTTCGGTTCGGTTTTCAGAATTTTTTTTTGAAACTCAACCCATTCATAATCGGTTCAGTTCAATGGATTACCCATTTAAATTTTTTTTCTTAGAACTACTATTTTATATCATAATTCTTTTAAATGTCCAATACAATTAACACAATATTGTCAAATGTATGAAAGTAGTAAAATTGATTCATTTAATATCATCAACATAATATTCTAAAATAGAATTATAATATAAATTAAAACAAAAAATTCTTAAACAAGATTTACTACAATGGTCTGAATCACAACTATTTCTTACAAACTAAGCTTTGGTATAATCAAATTTGTTATAACCAGGTTTGCTGAAACAAACTAATGAACAAAATATGATTCATTAATATTTATACGGTAAATAAAATATAAAAAAAAGGTGAAACAAATAACAATATACCTAAAAGTAATATATTTAAAAGTTCCAGCACTTGCAGTTTCAACATTTAGAGACCCAATATTAGCTGTATTTAAAGTCAAAACAAACAACTCTAAAAATTTAAACACAACCCCGTTAGCACAAAAATTAATTGATATTTTATACAAATATAAAAAATGAAATAAGGGATTACACACCTGATTCAATCTTTTCCGCTTCATTTATTTCAACTTGCAAATCATTAACATTTTGCTTAGCAGATCTAAGCCAATTTTGGACACAAATGATAGCTTCAATAATATTAGGATTCAAGGAATTACGAAATGAATCTAAAATTCTACCTCATGTACTAAATGCAGACTCATATGATACAGTAGATAAATGAATAACCAATATATCTCTAGCTATACAGGATATAATATAATATTTGGATGCCTTCAATTTTCACCAATTCAAAATGTAAAACGTAGGGTGGCCATCTTCAACATCATCCTCCAAATACCTATCTAACTCATTTTTTTGCACCTCACCCTGTTTTTTCTTGATTTTCATTCTAAATTCATCATCTCAATCACCATCCTTATCACCTTTGTCATCATTATGTTGTGAGACAATGTTTGAAGTCAATGTACTAGAATTAACTGAATTGCTATTAGAATAAGAAATGAGATGTTTTAATACATATTTCTGAATCAATTTCTAAATGAGGTCTTTCAATTTTTTCATCATGTTCATGCTCTTTTCAACACCATACATACGATTAAAACAAAATTGAATGTACTTACATTTATAATGAGGATCAAGGAATATAGCAACAAGCAAAAAGTAGTTAATTCCACTACTTTTCCAATATTTGTTAAACTTTAACTGCATATCTACTGTCATCCTTTGTATGACTATGCCATTATTATGGGGAGAAAGAATTTTTTAATTTTTAATATATATATATAAATAATAAATTTTATATTATTATTAAGGATTCACGGATCAGATTAACAGGTCAACGGATTTATAAATCTAGACCCGTGACCCAACCCCCGTACATGATCGATTTTGATCAAATCGGTTTGATTTTGGCTCAACCCAAATAGTTCATATTAGTTCAAGTTCACGAATGACTCGTA
Source organism: Glycine latifolia (assembly GCA_013407115.1). Taxonomy (NCBI): domain Eukaryota; kingdom Viridiplantae; phylum Streptophyta; class Magnoliopsida; order Fabales; family Fabaceae; genus Glycine; species Glycine latifolia. The sequence goes on from QARZ01025653.1 coordinate 88,195, forward strand.
TATGTGAACACCCCTAATTTTAATCAATTTTAAACATATATGCATACTTTTAATATTTTTTTTTAAAATTAAACAAGAAGTTAAAGACTAACATGAGGTATTTTTTAAAAAGAGAACAAACTAATATGCAGTATATTTCTGATTCAAGATCCCAACGCCTAGTCAAGCTACTACCAACTAATTCTCTTATTTCTCCGGTGACATAGGCATCATTACGCAGTATATTTAATTTAAGTTTATTATATATATTTAAATTAAACGAATTAATATATAACACGATATGTAATCATTATATTATTCATAAATTTCAGTAAAAAAATGTTATTCATAATTTATCATTATTTTTATTTCTATTTGAGTCGCGTTTTCAGTGATTGAATAAACTTCATACGTAATATATAGGATTATAGGTGATTTAATTTTTATATAATTTTAAGCATAATTTTTTTAAAATTATGTAAATATATTATTTAGTAAAATTAATATATTTTATTATTATTATAAACAAACCTATCATATACTTTCTTAAGATAATTAAGTAATAATTTCAAAACAATTATGAGTTGATAGTTTTTTTTTATGTGTAGAGTACCATAAAGGTTATAATACTCATATATACATTGTTAAATTAATTGATCTAGACCCCTAGGTAGTTAATAAAATGATTGAATAAAAATAATTAATGTGTTTATGTTAAGGATAACATATTCAGATATTATTTGAGTTTAATTAAAAATATTTTTTTATCATATTTTACTTTCTCTTATCGAACTTTGAATTAATTAAAATTTCTTTTCCTGATAAATCATAGGGTTAAGATAAAAAATTCCTTCATAGTTTAATAATTTAAGTACATTAAGGCTCATAAAGTTTTTCACACAATCATTTAACTATAAATGATAATATATGATAAATTTAAACTTATAAAAATCACAATTATCTTAAGAGTAATTTATAATAATAGACAAAGGAGATACCACTTTGATAACTTATTTTTGCTTTGTCTTTTTACAAGACGTTTTTGCTCATGTATAATTATCTTTATAAACAAATCTATGTTTTTAGTTAAGGATAAAAAGAATCAACAAGTGAATTTGATGCAATAAGTAACTTATTCTCATTTTAAGAAAACATCAAATTTCTTATATTTAACAATAGATAAATAAATGCATCTTATGTTTCCTCCAATATATATGCATATCACCATTCCCTCCAAAATAATCGCACAATATCTTTCCTTCTACACAATCGTATATCATCACATTATCACCTTCTGTCGATGGAACATGACAACTTTTTAATTTTCTCTCACTTTTAATTTAATTGTTTTCTCTTTCTTTTATAAACAAATTATATATAGTTTTTCATCAGTAACAACTCCCATTTTTTATCCATCTTCTCTCTCATAAAACTGGAATTACAAAACATAGTATTGTTATATTTGTTGTTATTTGTATCTACATATACAAATGGAATAATATAGAAATGTTGGGTTGAACTAATAAGCATTCTAAGATCTATTGCATCTATATTTGAAATATCAAATTCGGTATTGTACTTCCTCCAATTTTCACTCTTGCAATTTGAATTACCATCACTCGCATCTTATCATTTGGGACTTATTGTTTCCAAATTTTTAATTTGGATTAAAGGTATTTTGTTTTACTCCAAAAAGGAGAATTTGATTAGTTTTTATCTCATCAATTTTGAACATTGGAGGGAATGATGAAAACCTCTTAAAAAAAACCTGTCTAAACAATGACAGAATTTCTATTGGAAAAAATGAAAGGTGATTGCAGCTTTATTCTATATTTAAAAAATAAAATGATTTTTTTTTTTGCATTCTGAATTAAACTGAAAGAAAGAAATGCATCTTGGTTTACCAAAGAAAACAAATATCCTAAAAATCCTTTCAATGGAGACAAAAGAACATAGATCTTGATAGACTATAAAAAAAGAAAGTTGAAATTGGAATGATTCATAGAAAGACAAATTTGTCCCTGTACTCTTTTATTATTAGTTTAATTAATATTTTTTACATTTTATTTTTGTTTCATACACCTATATGTATTACTGAATAATATCAAAATTAATATCTCACTATTTGCTTTGACTTGACATATTATTAGTCTAAAAAAAGTTTGAAACACTACATAATTTTAAACCAACTTTTAAAAATGGATTTTTTAATTTTATTTAACAGTGAAAATTATGATTTTAATTTAAAAACTAAATCATGATAAATAAATAAAACTACCTCTTCATCTGATCCAATTTTTAAGTTTTAAAATTTCCTATCTTTTTAAAAATTAAATAAATTTCAAAATTGCATACCTATAATTGTAGAAATGAGTAATCCACCATTTTGGTCAAATGAAAAATATTTTTAAAAGAAAAAGTAAATTTAAAATATTGAATTCTTTTTAAAATTATGATAAATTTTAGAATAAATTTAGAAAAATGAAAGTATTTTTTTAAATTTTTTTATTTGTTTCAAAAAATAAAAATTTTAGAAAATTAAAAGCATTTTTTTTTGGAAAAGTCACATAATTATAAACCTATTTTTAAAAATGGATTTTTATAATTTTAAAATCATTTATTTTTTAAAAGTAAATATTTTTTTTAAAATTTCCATATTTCAAGAAAAGTAAATAAAAAAATTTAATAGACACAACAACACTTGTCTTTTCACTGATATGTATTATAATAATATAATTTCGTATTGGTTTTCAATATAAATTTTTTCACACCTATGATACACGAATGTTAAACTCAAATTTCATATTAGTAAGTATACTCAACTTTTTTATAAAAAAATATCTAGAAAAAAAAACGCCAACAAATTAGCACATACGTGGCCCCAAACATACATACGAAACTGTCTGGTAGAGCAACCGGTCAAAACACGACCATGTTCGAGGCTATATGAACCCTTCCACTAAATTTGGAGGATATATAATACTTCCATCCCCCAATTCCCTATTTAAAACTAACTTATCCGCCAGTTATACGGAAATCGTTTAAATCTTCTCATTCTATGTATTCCTTCTCTTAAAATAAAAATATATACTTTAATATGATTTCTGATTTAAGTTTTAATTAAAATGATTATAATTTGTTTTTCCAATATAAACATTTAACTGCAAAAGAATACTTATTATAGAAACATGAAAAAATTTGTTCCACCAGTACATATTGTTGGATTACGAAAAAAATGAGAAATAGAATTTTTAATAAAAATATCTTTTATAATTAAAAATCGGAGAAGTTAAAAATAAGGAAATTAATATACTTTTCTCTAACTTTTATTTTTCCACTCATATTTAGATATCAAAACAAATAATCCGTTAAGTACTCATTGGGAATGATTAATAGTTCTAGAAATCTTGTACCTTCCCTGTTAGAGATGTGTTTGAGCCAAGAATAATCCGTTTTATCCTCTTCTCTTTAATTAAATTAGATCGCCCTCTCCTAATGTTGTTGCAGGTGCTAATTAAATACATATATAGTTTGGTTTTCATCTCATCGATAACGACAAACCCCTATCCATCGCCTATTCCCTTATTTTGGAAACCCCAAAGCCAATGTTTCTCTCATTTGTGCTTCTTAGGAGAAAATAACCAATATCAAGGACCTGCGTGCTATAGTGGAAAAACCTTGCTCGGAACGAACAATGGTTACACTACCGCCAAATAAAAGCCTTCAGACCATGTTGCGGGCTGCAGTGCAATCTGTTCAGTGGACTTACAGTCTCTTCTGGCAACTTTGTCCTCATCAAGGGTACGTACCTATGCACTTACTTGTTAATTAATTAATTAATTATTTGCTTCCTTAACTGGTTATAGTTACACAAATTATATAACTATGAGATCAACTTTTGCTTTCCAAAAAATAATAATTTATGAGATCAACTAGTAACGAGATTCTATCTAGTAGAAGAAATTAGTCTCTAATAGAGTTATATTATGATTGTCTAAAAAAACAAAAATAAATCTATGGGGTCAAACTAACTTTATTTTTCATAATTAACCTAAGCCTTACTATACTTATTGAAATGTATGTATGTATGTGACATAGATGATGATTATTAATAGGATTCTGACATGGGATGATGGATACTACAACGGAGCAATTAAGACTCGAAAGACAGTGCAAGCAATGGAAGTTAGCACCGAGGAAACGTCTCTGCAAAGAAGCGAGCAACTTAGGGAGTTATATGAATCGTTGTCTGGTGGGGAGAAAAACGCGCAAACACGAAGACCATGTGCTTCTTTGTCGCCGGAGGATCTAACGGAAACCGAATGGTTCTATTTGTTGTGTGTCTCCTTCTCCTTTAATCCTGGTTTCGGGTAAGTTAGCTCCATCTAATTACATTTTTTACTTTGAAAATTAATTCCTTTCTCTTTTCACTATCAGTATCAAGTATCAACCCTTCACCACTACTACTTTTGGTCTTTAACTTCGTGTCCATGGATCATGCGCATTCTTTGTTTTTTCATCTTTACTGCTGGGAGAGGGATCGATGATATAGATCATCATAAAGTGCAGCAGTATATATAAACATACAGCCTAGCTATAGCTAGGATTCATTTTTTAGACCAAACGCTTTCGTCTCTTGCCACTCGATTAAATAATATTTTATTATATTATCTTCCTCATTATCACGCATGGCACTTTTTTTTTATGAAACACTTCTTCATTTTTAAATAAACTATTTAAATAATTACTTTTAAATTTATTATTTTAAAACTAAATTTTAAATAAAAGTACCTTTTGAATATATTTTTAATCATTCTTTTAATTTTAAATACCTTTTGAATATATTTTTAACTTTATATTTTTAAAATTCAATCTAAATTTAATTCATTTACAAGTAGGTCGAGGATCAACTTTAGTTAAAGCTATTAGAGAAAGAAATTTGCAATGATGATATGAAGCATTCGAAGCAAACATTTTTTTTTATTCTTGCTTTATTCTTTTCCAGTGAAATTAAAGTTACTCTCGGTGAATTAAAAAGACAGAGACAGACCCTGTTGTTTAGCCCTAACTTTAGTTAAAGCCAATTGAAAAAGGGAATTTCTATAATTGATATGCTCGCTCAATCTTACGAAGCAAATATAATTTTTAATTTTCCCTTTTTTTTTTCAAACATACAACCCCTATAATATAAAGCAAATGTCAACAGCTCGAGACTTCATCACTTCTATAGAAATGAAAAGATATAGCCACTTTCAGGGAAACAAATGAGATATAGAATTTATTAGATGGTTAAAAAAAATTAAAAATATCACATATTAACAAAAACTAACAAACTAATTAACCATTGTTTAATATGCAGAAAAACAAAACTTTGTATAGCAGCTGCAAAAGTTTAATATGCAGCCAGTTGTGCTAACATATATATTATTTCAAAACAACTTAAACTTCTTTGATTGTTTTGAAGCTCAAAATCATGTCAAGTCTTCCAAGTTATAATAATCGATTATTTAAGAGATAAATAACGGATTTTCAAGAATTAAAATGTAGTCTCTATCCTAAAGGAAAGAAAACCAGTTAATCCATAAAAAATTGGGCAAGTACCTTGAAATGATCATGCCTTAAACATTAGAATCCATGCCATCACAAATATCTTTTTACAAACCAAAATAAAAAAACATAATAACAAAAGAAACCTTGGGTAAACCTAAGTTCATCATATATAACTCAAAGCAGAAATGGTAAGAAAGGGAATAGTCCTCTATCTACTTTGTTAATCTCATCATCACTATTTTTCCCTCGCCTTCACTACAAATCAAAATAGAAAAAAACACAAATAAAAGTAAAACAAACAAGTCACCCTCATCTCAACCTCACACACCTTCTGCATCCTTCTTTTCATATCTTTGTATGATTGTATCATTCATTCATTCACTAATCACTATGTTGCTGTGTGGGGACATTCTAGGCTTCGAACTATTTTGCAGTACGTGTGTTTCACCTCATGCAACACCACGTCCTAGCTCCTTGCACAGTAGCACTTACCACACAATGCATGATTGTCACTGCATAGCATGACCACACTGTTCAAGAACCAACACTCTTCCTTTTCATGGCTTCCCTATTTGTTTTGACGAAATAGAATGGTTTGTGGAAAGGGTCAAGACGTTTAACAGAAAATGTCACTTCCTTCACAAATTTGGGAAGGGGCAATTTTTATGTGGGCCCCAAATATGCAATTTATGTCTATCTTTTCCTAAATCAACCGTTCCCAACAAAGTGTAACTATAACCTCATTTCCCCAAGGCCCAGATGAAAAATATGCACTATGATCCGCCAGTGAACTTCATGCACGCTCCAAGGATTTGGTGCACATGCAATCTAACTTATTCATGTTGAAATATAACCTTATATCCAACTAACTGTTAGATTGCATGTTGAAATATAACCTCATATCCAACTACTATGAACTTTCTCTCAGCTGGTAGTCAATTCATTAGTTCTACTTTAAACTTTCCAATCGCAATTTTCTCTCCCTCACTCCCTCTCATCTTTAGCTTAACAGTTTTTCGCACTACTCTTTTCATTTGGGTAAGTATACTGGACCTCCAAGTTTGGATGATATTATTAAAACAGCTTTAGGTGATCGATAAATGTAAGTGTAGCTTCTTTTCACCCAAATCTTTGTCTTTAGACTAAACTAAGGTGTGATTGGATAAAAGGGAAATTATTTTTATACTGACTTTTTACATTCTTTAAAGAATGTGTATTGAAGGGTTCAATTCTCTTTTTTTAATTATTACTTAAAACAAGTGGTATAAGAATGATGAAAACATTGATATGTGCAAATAATATCAGTTTTGTGAACTATAATCCCAGCACACAGGTTAAGGAAATATTAAATACACAATTTACTTAACAAAGCATGAATTAAATTAATGACTTATAACTGATTGATGTACTATAAGGTTGCCCGGAACAGCATATGCCAGAAGGCAGCATTTATGGCTCAGTGGTGCGAACGAAGTAGACAGCAAAACATTTTCAAGAGCTATTCTTGCCAAGGTACTTACTAAATTCTCCCGAACGTTTTCTGTGCTACCATAGTTATTTAAAATTGGAAAATTTTCCATGCATGAAGCTTCACTTACTAATTACTAGCTTTTTTTCTCTCTCCTTTTTCAATGACGGCAAAATCTTCCACTGCCAGAGTGCTGATATACAGGTGAGAATTTTTCCAACTTGTCCAGTTCTCCTAGACATAGGTTGATAAATTCTGTTTCTTGAAAAAAACTTTGTTGATAAATAAAGTGGAATTCATCAAAGTAAAAGAAAAGAGATGAACAATAACATAAAAAATCCATGGTTTCAACATACATAGTCTGACATATAAAGCTTCCATAACAAAACAATAATAATAAAAGGAGCTAGAACAAAAACAATAACAAAAAAGATTGTTTCTTAAAAAATTATTTATGTATTTTGGTCTTTTTATAACATATTTTATATATAATTCAATTGTATACATATTTTTAATTTCTAATTTCATTAATTAGATAAATTCTATAAAGAAAAAAACATGACAAATAGATTACTATACATGAAATTAATAACCTAATTTCACCACTTAATGGAACAAATCTAATATAGAGTAAAAGTAGAGTCCGCTCAACATTTTAAAATAAACATTTTGAAAACTAATGAAATAAATTATTAAGTTTTTTTATGATTTTTTTAAATTTTTCTGGTAAAATTTTAGAGATTCAAATTTACTAATTCTATTATAATAATCAAATTTATTTAATATTAAACTATAAGATTTAAACTTGTACATAATAGGGAAAAAAAAGAAGTATAACAGTATGATGATAGGGAAATATATATGATTGAAAAAAGAAACTGATATGTATAAAAAAATGAAAAGAAAATGGCATTAATGAGTTGAGAAAATTTAAAGATGCCAATTTATACAAAGAGAGAAAATCTCATGAATGAAATCGAAATGCATTTTCTAATAAAAATATTTAGTTATTCTTAATAAAATAATATTATTTATCAAGTAATTAATATTTTTAATTTTTAAAATATCAGTAAATAAAATATATGTTAGGACTGTGATGCCATTAAGTCGGCCCGACTAAATGCATATGAATTATCAAATGAATTTTTTATATAAGAAATATCAAAATTGAATAATTTTGTAGGGACAAAAACGTAATATAGTACTTAAAACATACCGTACGACATTTAGTTAACGCTCAAGTTTTTGCCATGCAAGCTGCAGACAGTGGTGTGCATTCCAGTGTTGGAGGGCGTCGTTGAGTTGGGCACAACCGATAAGGTAATAGTAATACATTAAATAACAAAAAAAGAATCCCTCGTAAGTCAGTAATAATATTCATGTGTGTTGTATTTTTTGAACAAATTAATAATGTCGATCCTTAATTAAATACTACATCACATGTTTCTTCATCAATCAATTAATTAGGTGGAGGAAGACCTAAATTTCATCCAACACATAAAGAGCTTCTTCATAGATCAGCAGCATCCTGCTCTCACGGCAAAGCCTGCACTATCAGAACAGTACTCAACTTCCAATCCCACTTCTTCTTCTTCTTCATACCCTCTTGTCACTGCCAATAATACTATTCCCATCCAAAACATTGTTGATAGAGGAGAAGCTATAATATTGAATAATAATACCGAAGAAGCAGAATTAGCAGTCCCTAACAGTAGTTTCATACCGAGCGAGCTAATGGAACTGGATGCCGCCTTGGAGGAATTCAGGGTTGGATCACCTGGAGATGGCTCCAACCACTTGGATTCATTCCCCACTGAGAAATCTATGGCACTGTGCTCAGCAGGGTTGGAGCTCCTTCAACTTCAACTACCACCAGCTCCAGGTAATTAACCTTCAACTGCTACATTATTTTTATTCACTCATTATATTTATACATTCACTTCTCTTATAATTCATTTTCTTCCTACTTTTCTTTCTATCTTTTTCTTCATATTTCTCTCTCCTGTTTCTCTTCCTTCCACCATATATAGTACTCCTAAAAAATGAGGTATATGTTTAATATTTTCCTTATTTATTTCTAAAATAATGTATATTTTTTTATAAAATATTATTTGGATTGGCATGGATAAGTTGATATGATAAAATGATATGTTTGTGAGAGAATACTTTTATTAAAATACTTAAAAATAGTGATGAATAAATTAAGATATTATTAAGAAGATAATATTTTCTCAACTTTTTAAGAAAATTAAGAACTTCATTTCTTAACATACAGTTTCTTTATCAAACTCAATAGATATAAATTAGCAACATAAAGATTTCTTACACTCTGGTTGAATGATAAATTATCATATATAATTAAAAATTATTCATTTTTATAATAATTATTTTAAAAACAATACTAAAAGTGATATTCACATTGTAAAAATCTTTATTTTAAAAAATATATTAAAATTAAACTCTTTCGATATCTATTTTTATTAAATATCTGTGATAGATAGTGCAAAAAACTCCTTTCAAAGTGAGTTCATTAAATTCTAAAATAAGTTATATTTATGCTTAAATTTAGTACATTAATAGTATCAATTTATACTTTAAATTCACTTTATAAAAAACCTTTAAGAGCATGACACATTCATACACCAACAACACTTTTGTTTTTCTCTTATCTCTCCTCATCATGTTATATCATCTTTCATATTTATATTTTTCTATCTTCTGTCTCTTTCCCTTAAAGAGTCCATTAGCATTGAAGGTTCGTCAATCTTTTCCCTTCTTATTTATTCATGGCTTAATATATTTTGTTTTGCAGCACATCCTCCCACAGAAAACCTAGCACAAGGCGACTCAGACACACACTACACTCAAACAGTGTCCAGCATCCTTCAAAAGAACTCCATGTGGTGGCCGGAATCACCCTCTGTCAACCACCTCACCGTCTCCTTCCAATCAGCTTTCAACAAATGGAACTCCGGCACCGACGACTACCACCACCATTTCCACGTGTCGGTGGCCGGCGTCACCTCCCAGTGGCTCCTCAAGTACATTTTGTTCAACGTCCCTTACTTGCACACCAACTGGCTCAAGGGCAAGGGCACTTCACCATACGAGACCAGTCACGTGATGGCGGAGCGGCACCGAAGGGAGAAGTTGAATGAGAGGTTTCTCATTCTGCGTTCGATGGTGCCTTCCGTGACCAGAATGGACACGACGTCCATTCTGGAAGACACCATCGAATACATCAAACAGTTGAGAGATAAGATTGAGAGCCTCGAGGCACGTGAGCGTCTCACGGGAAAGAGAAGGATGGGGGAGGTGGAGGTTTCAATCATAGAGAGCGAGGCGCTGTTGGAGGTGGAGTGCGTGAATAGGGAAGGGTTGTTGTTGGATCTGATGACAACGTTGAGGGAGTTAGGGGTGGAAGTGATGATGGTGCAGTCTTGGGTTAAGGATGATGGAGTGTTTATGGCGGAGATGAGGGCCAAGGTGAGGGAAAATGGTAACGGGATAAAGGCTAGTGTTGTTGAAGTGAAAAATGCCCTTAATCAGATCATACCCCGTCATGAACCATACACACTTGCTTCCAGTGGTCATTTTTAACCATGCTTTTGTACTTTAAGGTGAGACGGCTGTGCCAAACATGAAAGATGTGTGTTAAATGTTAATTGAATAAGTTTGTGTAAAAATTTAATTCATTTTATGTTTGGTCAAATAAGTACGTGAATTGATCATGTAAAATATCATGGACTTGCATGGGGGGTGGAGGGTTGTGCCATACCCATGTTTGTCCTCCTTAATTAGCCTCTGCACGTAATATATATAGTTTTACGACTGGGGATGATGCGGGAGAATGATATTGTTAGGAAAGTTACCGTGAACATTGACCATGTGCGATATCTGTTGTATTGAATATTGAATGCGTTGAGTTATTGTCTAATTGAGATAAAATAAATATAATTTTTAAATTTAACTGTAATATGTTTCATAATAAATTAACATGCTAACAAAAATATATTCATAAACAATAGATCTAATGCAACATCCATAAAGTTAATTTGTAAGAAAAAAAATACACTTAAAAATAAGTCGAAATTTGTAACATAATATTTAAAAATATACTTCAAATAGGAACTTTTGGTGAGAATTTCAAACCCATTAGGAAGATCAAAAGAAAAAGAAAAGGAGAAAATAATAGATTTGATCTCACTTCTCTAAACTTCCCATCCTTGTCCCCTAGTTACTACAAAAAGCACTTTTTACAATGTACTTTCAACAATGATTTCCAAAAATCGTATTAGAAAGTCAGACGATGACAATTTTGTAAATATGAGATTTTTCAACGAAAACGATTTTTCGAAAACCGTCTTAAAAAGTTGTGATTTCTAAGACGGTTTTGTACAAAACGTCTTAAAAGTCCGTAGAAGTTTTAATATGTCTTTGAAGAATGTACGATTTTTTTAAAATTTCAATTTTTTTTAAATGTATTCAAAGACCGTTTTCTTTTGAAAATCGTCTTTGAAAAGGGAAAAATTGTTGTATTGTATCAGTGGCCTAGGCATGTCGTGACCCTCTTGTTCAGAATCAGAAGAGTCAACGAGCCCCAACAATCTAATCTTGTCCCTCCCAGACGACATGTCTCGCTCCCACCACCCAACCCTCTCTCTCGTCTCCAAAGCCATCTGCACCCTCCTCTCTTCCCTAATCCTCTTCGCCAAGCGAACCCTCCTTCAATGCACCCAACCCCTCCTCTACCTTGCTCTCCGCTTAAGTGACTCCTCTATCCTCCAATGGTTCACACTTAAGTATGTGATTTATCTCTATAGTTTCATATTGATGTTTTATTGAGTATAATATAGTAATTTACTATAATGAGAGTTCTCTTATCTGCATCCAATATAGATTTATGTTTGAATGAGATGAAAGATGCAATGGTAGGGATTGACCCTCAGTTCTGATTCTGCTAAAGCATTAGACATAGAAGGGACAGTATGTTCTTGGAAATATCATTTTTTTTCCAATAAGTTTAAAAAATAGCTATTTGATTTTTGGATTATGACATTCATGACTTTATTTTTTTTCTTTTCTTTTTCAATTCACCAAGACAACAAGTAGCAAATCTAGCAGTTCTTATAATATTTCAATGCATACAATTTTGCCTATATTATTACTATTATTAGTAGTAGTAGTAGTATTATTAGTTTTTTTCTATTAATGACTCATAAGTAGTAGTGACCTTTTTTTACACCAAATACATTGGATATATATAAATTAATATTGAATTTTTGGTAGAAATAAAAAGATAATTAAACATATTTTTTAAGACTATTTTTTAAAAGAATCATCTTAAAAATGTCAATTTTTAAAATATTTTTAAAATAAAAAAAATATTCTAAAATGATTACGAAGAGAACCGACGTAGAAAGATATGATGTTATGACAATTTAACAATCGTCGTGGAAAATGATGACCAACATTAGGTTCAAAAACCATTGTGGAATGACTTAAGCAACAGTCATCGAAAATGGGTTTTATAGTAGTGCCTCCGTAACAGTGTTTTCAACTTATGCCACATGTTGTAGCACCACCATAACTGAAACGTCACACCATTAACTGGTGATTATATAGTATATTGTGGGTCTCAAATTCTAAATAAGTGTCGCACTAAATTCAACTACATCTTCACATAAGTGCAGATGTCCTGATCCAAAATAATTAAAAATTTTACCTTCAAAATTGATTACCCTTGAGGGTGGTGCAGACTGTGCTCTCCAACCCATTTCCAGTTACGTATGCTAAAAAATCACCCCTTACCAGTTACCATCGGAAGCACCCCTGGCTACCTGTGCTATAAATAACGCTAGAGCTACATCATAGTAAACCAATGTAGAATTTGATCACAACTTCCATATTCATGGGGCTCAAAATATGTGAAAAGTTGCAATTACTGTTTTTCCTAACTGTTTTCTTTTTTTAATATATCAACAATCTTCATTTGCGTAATATTTCTTACCAGGCCAACTTTTGTATTATAACATAGTCTTGATCCAAACTGTTTTCTAATAATGACATCCAAGCTTGACAAGCTCACATCTAATGAAACTACAACAAGGAAACATTAGCTTCAAGCATGAGTCATATTTACAACTTGTTTTTCTTATATCTTAATTTGAAGCAGAGGATTTCATTCTTCTGGCATCGGGTTCATTGCAAGGCCTTTTATCACATGTCGACATTGAAACCTGTAAGAAAGAGAAGGATGTAAATCATTCAAAAGTAAGCAACAACAAATCATATAAGAGTCATAAAGTGGAGGGAAAAAGACCGCATCGTGAGGAAAACTATATAATTAGATGTAAAATGGAATGCTATTTAACAAATGACAAACAGCATGGCAAATTTATTGTCCTCTGGCAAACAGTAATGATCAGCCTAGACATAAATGTAAAAAACCTGAAATGAAAGAATTGACTACTAAAACTATAATGTAGCAAATGAAGAATGTTTGGAAGGAACATGTTTGCTGGAATTTTTCACTTCCTACCAATAAACCTAAGTCAAGACTAGCAAAAAAAACAGGAAATTTGGCAAGCAGCATCAAGGAAATTCATATAAACAAAAACATTATTGTTATATAAGATGCATATTCATAATTTGTGAAAGATACCAGATCAAATCTTCTGTAGTAGCAGTCACTTCCTGATCCTGGTTTCGGCACTTGAACAGTAGCCCGAGAGGCACAACCTACGGTAGAAATGCAGTTCAGCTGCCAGCTGAATATTCATACAACAATCCTCCCCCCCCACCAAAAAAAGGAAAATCATTTTCATAGAAATATATATATGGTGCATGAAATCCTACTAGGCTGCTACTATTAAACAATATGTATAACAAATATAAGCAAAACTAAAATCATTGACATATAGCATTTATGAATTATATTAAATACAAGTCCTACAGCGAGTTTGGCAGCTTTCAAAGAAGCAATATATCCAGGTAAGTACAGTACGGCTGCTTATTAACTAGTTTTTAGGAAATCAATAGAATAGGTACAACAACAACAGCAATCATATATATACTTAAAAGGTATTAGAAGTGAGACAATCTGCTCTTAAGTTGAAATTGAATCATTTGATTCATTTCTAATGAATTAAGATGATTTTTATGATGAATTGTCAATGATGATGATCTTTATGATGAAATGTCAGTAATTTTAAAAATAGTTTGAGCAGCAAATTGACCCTAGTTTCACAAGCTTTTATCCCCTTAACAATATTTTTGTACAAAATAATAATCACAGTATCTGATGAAACAGAATGTGTCACATTTGAATCCAGGAAGTAACAAATATAAGTAGCACTTACTATCTTCTTTACCAAATAAAGAAATTATGAACATCACAAAGGCTCCACTAACAAATACAGCACATGGTTCCCTATGCAAACAGAAACCATCACCTACTTCCAACATTATAAAAGACAATCATAAATTCAACATGTCCTCATAGCCTATTTTACCTTTCTGTTATACCTAAAGTCACGTTTAGGCAGAAAATGCATAGGCTGATTGAAAGAAGAAGGGGCCTTGATTAACACAAACAATTTGATAGGACCTACACAAAAGCAGGTGAAGTATAACAGTGGCATTATTATAGAACAAATAATCTTAAATAAGTAGGAGATAACATAAAGAAAATTCATTCAAATTATGAGTATGTACTCAAATTGGTCCTTCAAAAATACATGGCACATCAAGTTGATCCAACAAAGATTTCAGACATCAATCTGATCCCCCAATTTTAAATGAATACCAATATTGCAACTCAAATTGTCTTTGAACAACAATTTGGTCCCAAATTGATGCTTATTTCACACTACAAAAGAACAAAACTTTGAAGGACTATATTTAAAAACTCATCAATCATGTATCTTTAGAGGACCAATCTGAGTATTTAATCTTCATATTTGACCGTGTTTAAATAAAATAGTTCATAAGCATTTATAGGAGAAGAAAAAAAAAATAAGAAGGAAAAATAAATTGAACTTCTCCAATTCTCCATAGGTTAAAATCAACTTATAGAAGCTCTTTCCTCTAACTTCTGTGAAAATTCTTTACTGTTGTGTGTCTTATAAGACCACACAAAATACTCTTATTTATAATAAAAGAGGTTTACAAAATAAGAAAACTAAATAATGAGTAATAAGGGAAATAATCTCATCCTACTGTAATTAAAACATATCAAATCATATATTTCCTAATCCTAATAAAGAAAATAATGGAAACAAATAAACTAATGATATTTTTAATACTTAACTACTAATATTCCTTGATTTTCTACACTCCCCCTCAAGTTGGGAGGTAAATATTGATCATTCCCAACTTGTCAATCAAATATTCAAATGTTGGCTTAGGTAAACTTTTGGTGAGGATGTCCACAGTTTGTTCCTTGGTTGGAATGTATGTCATGCACACACTTCTATCATCCAATTTTTCTTTGATGAAGTGGCGATCAACCTCAGCGTGCTTTGTTCTGTCATGATGGACTGGATTCTGGGCAATGCTGACAGCTGTCTTATTATCACAATACAATCTTATGGGTAAAGAATAAGAAATCTTTAGTTCTTCAAGAAGTCTTCCTTCACAGACACCATGAGCAAGTGCTCTAAATTTTGCTTCTGTAATGCTCCTTGCAACCACATTTTGCTTCTTACTTCTCCAAGTTACCCCATACATAGGTACAATAACCCGATGTTGATTTTCTGTCCACAATAGAACCTGCCCAATCAGCATTAGTGTAGATTTCAACCATCTTGTTATGCCCTTTTTTAAAGAAGAGTCCCTTACCAGGAATACTTTTGAGGTATCTCAACTCTATAGACAGCCTCAAGATGTCTCTCCTTTGGTGAGTGCATGAATTGACTGATCATACTTACTGCAAAGGCAATATCAAATCGAGTATGAGACAAGTAGATCAATTTACCGACTAACCTCTGATACTGCTCCTTGTTCACATCCTTCCCATCTTCAATCCCCAACTTGATATTGGGTTCCATAGGTGTGTCTGCTGGCTTGCATCCCAGCATACCTGTTTCTTGAAGTAAATCAAGAACATATTTCTTTTGGATGATAGCGATTTCAGTTTTACTCCGTACAACCTCCATACCAAGAAAGTACCTGAGAGCTCCAAGATCCTTCAATTTGAATTGATTCGCAAGATAATTTTTTAAGGATTGCAACTCTTCATAGTCATCACCTATAACAATTATGTCGTCCACATAAACAATAAAAATAGAAATCTTACCATCCTTAGAACGTTTGTGAAAGAGGGTATGATCGGTTTGAGCTTGTAGAAATCATATCCCTTTAACTGCTTGAGTGAATTTTTCAAACCATTCTCTTAGGGACTGCTTAAGTCTATAAAGAGACTTTTGCAACTTACACACTTCACCGACTCCTTTCCCAAAAATAGGTGGAGGATCCATGTATACTTCTTCATGCAACTCACCATTTAAGAATGCATTTTTTACATCCAACTGTTGTAGAGGCCAATCAAGATTAACTGCCAAGGACAAAAAAACTCAAATGGTGTTGAATTTAGCTACTAGTGCAAAGGTCTCCTGATAATCTATCCCATACGTCTGAGTGAATCCTTTCGTAACCAATCTTGCCTTGTACCTATTAATACTGTCATCTGCATTAAATTTAATAGTGAATACCCACTTGCAACCCACTGTTTGTTTGCCTCAAGGAAGTGTCACAATTTCCCATGTTCCATTCTTTTCCAAGGCATCCATTTCATCAGAAACAACATGTCTCCATTTAGGATCATCAAGTGCCTCCTGAATATTTCGTGGTAACCTTGTGCTATCCAACGTTGTGTTGAATGCATGAAGAGCTGAGGATAATTTATCATAGGAGATATGGTGAGAAATAGGATGAGCAGTGCACAATCTAGTACCTTTCCTTACTGCAATCGGAAGATGCAGGTCATCAGAGTACACAACTTTTAGTTCAATGGAACTGGACTCGGGAGTGAATTATTGGCAGTGTAGAGTTTTGAATTAGTTACATTTTGAGGATGATGTCTCCTACTATTGACCATTAATTTTCGTTGTGGTTGTGGCTCTACATCTCCCCCTGTTTCTGGATGAAGGGAAGGATCCAAAGGCAACACTGATTCAGGACAATGATGTAACATTGTGAGTTCCTTAGGTTCAACAGACTTATCTTCTTCGTCCATCAAAATCTCCCCCTGAAGAAAAGGTTGGGGAAAGTAGGATTGAGTTTCAAAGAACTGAACATCCATAGACATAAAAACTCGACGCAAAGTCGGGGAATAACACTTATAGCCTTGTTGGGTAGGAGAATATCCAATGAAAACATACTTATTGGATTTTGGGTCAAGTTTTGACCTGTGATGAAGAGGTGTATGAACAAAAATGACACAACCAAACACTCAAGGTTAAAGGGATGAGATTGATCGAGTAGACTAAAAGGAGGTAAGAAGACATGATAAGGATGACTTGAACCCTAGGACAAGGGAGGGCATCCGATTAATAAGATAGGATGCAGTGAGGACAGCTTCCCCCCATAAGTATTTAGGAACATTCATAGTGAACATAAAGGACCAAGCAACTTCTAGTAGGTGACGATTTTTTCTTTCTGCCACACCATTTTGTTGAGGTGTGTGAGGACAAGAACTTTGGTGAAGAATGCCATTATGGGATACGAATTCTCCAAGGACAGAGCTCAAATATTCTTTACCATTACCCATACGGAGGATTTTGATAGAGCTGGAGAATTGAGTTTGAATCATGGCATGAAACTGACGAAACACATGTTTAGTGTCTGATTTTCCTTCAAGAGATAGACCCAACAAACTCTGGTATGGTCATCAATAAAGGTGATAAACCATCGAGTGTCGAAGATATTTTTCTCACGAGCGAGACCCCATATGTTACTGTGAATTACGGAGAAAGGGGAAGATGTTGTGTAGACTCGGGTCGGATAGGTGACTCGAGATTACTTTGCAAGAGGACAAATGTCACAAGATATAGAACTGATATTTTTATTAACGAAAAGACTAGGTAAAATTTTTTGAAGATAAGGTAAACTAGGGTGGCCAAGCCTACGGTGCCACAACATTACATCAATGCTAAAATCAGAAACAAAGATAGAACCATTCTCCACAAAGGCTACTTGAGACTTCACATCTTCAAAGTAGTAAATTTCTCCTTCTCTAACACCACCAATAGTCCTCCCCGAATTCTATTCCTGAAAAACACAGTTGTGAATGGAGAACATCACATGACCATTGAGATCAGAAGTCAATTTACTGATAGAAATAAGATTGCAAGTGGGCACATGTATAACAGAAGACAACATAATATTCTCGATAAGTTTAATCGATCCTTTCCCAGCAATCTATGTAAAACTATCATCTGCTAGTTTTACCCTTGAGGTCTCATAGCATGGGGTATAAGAACAAAACAATGTTGGATTACCTATCATGTGATTAAACACACCAGAATCAAGTATCCAATAAGAGCTATTGTGGACATGAAGAGTCGTACCTTGTTGGGCTACAAGGCTAGTGGTGGTGCTAGGTTGAGAGCTAGAGGATTGATGTAAGAACTGCTGGAATTGATCATACTGGGATAGAGGAATGGTGATGCTACCAAAGTCACTTGTAGTGTGACATTCTTCAGGTTTGTCTTCAACAGAAACCTGATAAACTCAACCTTTATTAGACCCCTTCAGCTTCTAGTTAGCTGGTTTGCCATGAATGTCCCAACATTTTTCACGTGTGACCAACCTTGTTGTAGTGATTGCACCAAGGACGACCAAGTGACGAAGCCATTAACACAAGGATGAATAAAAAATACCCACAAACGAAAGTACCTAGAATAGAGATTTGGCCCCCAAGACAGGTACAGGAGGCGATGACAGTGTGTTCAAGAGAGTTGCGCGAAAAACGAAGGTTGGGAAGGCAGTGTGTGGATTGCACACGCCAGAAGATGGCAGCACGTATGGCGGAGTGTGGCGGCGTGTGAGCTTGTTTCCGGCGACAGGATCGGCTTGGTTCTACTTGGATTTTTGTGCTGATTCGAATAGTGCCCTCGGTTTAATGATCGGAGCCCTGCAACTGATGGTTTTGGCTAAAAAACAGTAGCATGACTTGTTTTAGCGGAAGAACATAGACAACGCGAAACAAGTTTCAGCCTAGGCTGAAGGTTAGGAATGAAAACCTGCTCTTGATACCATGTGAAAATTATTTACGATTGTGTGTCTTATAAGACCACACAAAATACTCTTATAATAAAAGAGGTTTATAAAATAAGGAAACTAAATAATGAGTAATAAGAGAAATAATCTCATCCTACTATAATTAAAACATATCAAATCATATATTTCCTAATCCTAATAAAGGAAATAATGAAAATAGATAAACTAATGATATTCTTAATAATTAGCTACTAATATTCTTTGATTTTCTACAACTTCTTTAAAAGCTGAAGTGCATAAGTTGATTTAACTCATGGAAGAAACTCGGTTCATTTTACCTTAAATTCTTCTCTCATAGGTGCTTACCAAGCAAACAGGACCATAATGTTTATCAACTAGAAAGAAAAAAAAAAAAGTGAATAAGTACCAGGATAGGTCACAGAGCCAGCATCCTTTGATATCAATGTCCGAATGGCCTGTTAAAGAAAACACGAAACATAACCTCCAACATTCCTTCCCCTCTCACAAAGCACACATCATCTTAATCCGGAACATAAAAATACTACTATCAGTAAGGAACCTTTCTCGAAAGAGTGTCAGCCGCTTTACTCCTTGCAAAATCATCATCAACCTTGGAAACACCACTTTCATGGGAAAAATTCAAGACATAAATATGCTGAGGTCGAAGTGGGCTAGCTCCGAGCGCCAAAACGATACCGTCTATCGTTGGAATCTCCCTGATCATGCTTTTAAACGCGGTTTGCACATTCGAGAGTGAATTCATCAACTTATCTAATCTCTTGATTCCCACCTTGATATCCCTCATTTTGCTAACGTGCTTCCTCCGAAACGATGACTTCACCTCAGTTCCCAACTCCATCTCCTGAGGTTAATGATAAATTTAGGGTTCATGCAAATCAAAGACACAATAATAAATTGAAAATTGAAATTCAAAATTTCCACTAAGAATTTATAACCTACCAGTTGCTTGTACTCCGAATGCATTGCGTCAAATTCAACGCTCATATCCTGCACCGTGCTGCACAAATTAAATGTCATTAGCGGCAAAAAAATTGAATTGAAGAATCAAATTCCACATGCTTGGAACTCTTATTGAGATTTTTTTAAAATAAAGGAAAAGTGGATTGGCGTTTTGAAGAGAAGGAAAAGGACATACGAGGGGATTTGCTGGTGCATGTACAGGACGAACCCTACGACGTCGTAGATGGTGTGAAAGACGGCGGCGCCGTCGAAGGTATTGGATGCTGTGTAGATTTCTGCGTAATCAATCTTCGGCTCTGAGTTCGCCTTCGCCATAGTTTCCGTTCTTAAATTCAAATCTATGGCTATGTTCTTGCTCTATTCAAATGTCGTAAAGCAAAATCAAAAGACCCGCCAATCAGTGGGCTCATGCTAGCCCAATATGAAAACAAAACCTACTTTATGGACCCAAAGTTAAATCATTAACATATGTTGAAAATATGGGAAAAAATTATTTTTATTTTATTTTCGAAGTCATTTTTTCTTTCTTTTACTTTTACTTTCTCTTCAACTAAATAGAAAAAAATAATCAAAAAAATTATTATTTGTGTTTTCTTTTCACTTTGTTTTTCCACCCGACCAAGCATATCATCAACTCTCATCTAGGATAATAAAAGAATAGCATCTGTGTTAAAATGCAACAACCACTTTTATCTATAAGTAGCTTTCACAAAATCATTGTGTTATTCAATATATTGTTTAGTTTAAGGTAAGAAAGGAATTTTAATTAAGAGGAGAGGAGAGAAGGAAAGGAAAAACGAGTTACTCCATTGCATTGTACTCAGAAGGCTTTCATGGACCATTAAACACCCTTGTAAGGCACAAATAATAAGTATCCTTAATCATTTAAATATTTACATGAAAAATCTTGTATGATTGAATGGATGTGATAAGTTCCAAAATAAAAACGTCAGTACATCATCAATGTTAATTAACATGATAAGTTAATGAATTGTCGACGTTATTACATCATTAGTGTACTAAAAAAATTCGAAGGACTAAAACTAAAAACATCCTATTTTATAAAAGAGAAAAAATATTATACATTAATAGTGTAAAATTTTTTTATAGAATCATCTAATCACAACTCATCATCTAAGATAAGTTTTTTATCTCTTAAACTAATTCAAACAATAATTTATGATAAAATAACAATATATCATAAACTCTATATAAAATAAGACAATGGTTATTTAAGCCTTATAGTTTTGAAGGTTCAAATACGGGAAGAAAAAAATCAACTCTACAGCTTGGGAGTTTCGAAATCGTAAAATCATTCAAATCAGGAGTATACTTTTTGAAACTCCCAAGTCCTAGAATTCCTTTCTTTTTTTTTTTTCTTCCAAAGCTCCAGAAGTGAGAAAATGCCAATTCCAGAAGTTAAACCGTATTTAACGGGAGGGGGGAGAATAAAAAAACTGTTGAAGGGTGCCAGAAGCAAAATAAGTGGTATAGAAATGTAATCTAAAATGCTGAGGGTGAATCTCTTCTTGATACAACATTGTTAGTGTATCAGTGCCAACCATTTAGGCCACTTTTTTGGGAAAACGACTCGCTATCAAGGCATTTAACCTCCTATATCCGAACACCTCATTTTTATATTACCGAGCATGTCTATAACACGAGAATTTCCTGTACAAATTTGTGCTGCAACTACAACTACAACTATAACCTAAACAAATATTTTCCTAAATCAATAAAACAAAAATATCTTCGAGGTAGAAACCAGAATATGAGGCTTGATCAGCTACTATCATGTATCGACAGACAGCGTTTACCTCCTCCTTACTAGCAACACAACACTAGCTAACCTCAACATTCTTAGACCCGCAAACTAGACTGTAAATCTGTAATGTCCCCGAAAAACCATGCTTCCTGAAATTTTTTTCGACAATAGGCAGTCCTGATCAATTATCAGTACCAGAATTGGAAAATCAGTATGCAGAAAAATTATACTACTCACCACATACAAACATTGAGTCATTGACCAAAGGTATCCCAGAGGTTCAAATTAAATTGGCACAGGGTAGTAACAGCATAGCTTTTCCCCGTAGTCATACACCATATCGTCTCAAGGCATTGCTCAAGCTTGGCATTACATTATATGCTTGATACGATCTTCTAAGTTCAATAATGGAACCGACCTGGATCAACAAAACCAAGAACTAAGTGAATCTGTACAACAGACTAAGAAGTTGAACAAAGCATTTGATGGTTTATGTATTATGTTTAAGGAAAGTCTTTCAAATTTCAGTACTGTATACAAGTACGACACTTGCACCAATTCCATTATATTTTATAGAAGGAAAAGTGTTCGACTAAATCCCCTTATACCCAATGTAAATGATTCATTTCTTTTTTGGGTGACCAAAATAGAAAGTGTAAATTAGTACTATACTACCAGTACCAGTGACATGCCAGCTATGTGCTCGCAAAATTGGAATTGCATAAAAAGCAATTCAGGCAAGTGCAGCTGGCCTGAATTTCTTGCCTGATAATGTGGTGTTGCCAATGAGTTTGCATGCAAAGTATAATTACAAGAATCCATCTTGCACTTACAATAATTAGAACTGATGTAAAACCAATAGCAAATCCAGCATTGACACGCCGTAAATAGTGGTCAAGAACACTTGATGTAGTGGCCAGAACACTTAACAATAGCCCCCCTGCAAATTTTCCACCAGGTAGTGAATTAACATAAAGTAACTGGAAAATGTTAGATTTGTAGACATCAAAATGAATCTAAAATTACAGGTCATTCACCAGTAACATACCCCAAAATCGTGTGGATGCCTGAACCTTGGAGAGGTACTCTACAGTAGCCTTTCCAGGCTTTATGTTTGGTATTCTCGCACCCATCTTATTTAAATAGTCAGCAATT
The DNA here is from genome assembly GCA_013407115.1 of Glycine latifolia. NCBI lineage: Eukaryota > Viridiplantae > Streptophyta > Magnoliopsida > Fabales > Fabaceae > Glycine > Glycine latifolia. Next base: position 111,336 of record QARZ01025653.1, read on the forward strand.
TCCTTTGGCATGTTAGCCTGTACATAATCCACATGTAAGACCATTTACAAAATATATACTAGTCATTCCGATATTCTAATGTAGTATGGAAAATTTTTAATGAGCATCAATTCAACCAATTTGCAGTAAATGTATTACAATTGTGTTGAAAATAATCAGAATAAGCAGTTCAGAATCAGATAATTGCATAGATACATAGAAAACAGCTTTGACACTGCTTCTCTTGTTCCATTCCATATTCCCCTCAGTAGAAAGCAAATTTGGTTTACAACAGTACCAAGGAGAGAACCATTTGGCTCCATACAATAGTTTAGATTTACAGTTATACACTGCAAAACTTTGGTTGGAGTTTTGCATAATTCGAAGTCAAATAAATATGTCTTGGTAACTAAATTTTGAAATAATGGATTACGTTCGTACATCGTGTCATAGTGACATTTTGGGACTTAGCATAGAAACTTGGTCAAAACTCATTTTAGTAATAAACTTTTCAGTAATGTTTTGATTTCAGAACAGAATCTGTCTTCATACAAAGTGTTGCTGCAGCCTTAAATTTATTCATCCACTATTCTTTCACATATTATTGATTTATTGTAAAATAAAACTAACAGCTTATATCGAGATGAAACTCAAAATACAGACTGGAAACTCTTTATATCAAATGTATCAACAGCACCAACAGAAGTAAAACTAACAGCAAAGAGAAACTTACAATATCGAATATATTGAACAGGAAGATAAAAAAAGCATATATGGAATAGTAAACCCATGGCTCAGCACCAACAGAAGTTTCAGGGTTCAACATTTCCTTGACATGCTCCCAAAAAGGTGACCTCAGCAGACTGCCAATAATACCAATTTAGAAGTAAATAAAAAAACAAAATGTCACTTTTGTACACAGCACATGTGCCAAACGGAGAGAAAAGAGCAAGAAAGCCAAGGCACTAAGATCATATGTATCAGAAATTTATAGACAAATTTACCAGCCAAAACTTAAATGACGAGGTTGAATCAAGAATACCAATTGAATATTGCAAAGCAATATATACAAACCTTGCAAGAATGCTTGGAAATGCCAAGAGGTAAGAGGTGGTAAGAACAGGTTGCATCCCTGCTGGATTAATATTGAAAGGAATATACGGCTCCACTTCAGTAATAGGTGATTGCTCTCTGTTTCAAATTGTAAGAAATGAAAGTATCAATTGTCAATATCAGTGTACTCAAAAATACTATCCCCGTTCCTATATATAAGAAACAAATGGGAACATCTTTTTGTTCCTAAATATAAGAAGCATATGACCACCTTTAAATGCATTAATTGCTAATTTCCTTCTATAACCTTATTTATTGTAAGGACTACTAATGAGATAAGTCATACTCATTGGTGGAAAAGTTATCCCTTAAAAAATGAGTAGTGTCATTAAATGCAACCACCACTTAAACCATTTGATTCAATGGGTATTTTTGGAATAAAATTCAAATTTATTATATTATTAATTAAAGTTAACCAAATTAACTATTTTTGTTGGTCTTGATGAATTGGGTATTTGTTTCTTATATATAGGAACGGATATAGTATCATTTAATTCCATAAGAAAGAGAGAGAAAGTAGAAACTATCTGGATCTTCCATAATAAATAAGGGCAATAAAGTCTATTAAATATATAAGCTAAGTCCAATATAAGTTAATATTCAAGCCAGAGGTAGAGTGTAGCACAATCAAATATACTGTTTTCTCATCCAGCAGTACAAACAACTTTCCTCAAGAACAACCATAATAGAAATTGTTAACTACAATGTTTTTACATGAGTGAGTGAATATCAAAACTCTAGAAACATCTAGATTTTCAAGAAGGAGAACAAGGTTCAACTGTATGAACAAAGACAATGACATTACCTTGCAGCAGAAGCAAGTTTAAAACCGTAGTACTGCAGCTTTACTTTCCTACAACCTTCAGTTACTACAACTGCCCACATAGTGACGATGGTAAAGATACCCAATACTGCAAGCACATATGGCCACCAACTTACAGCACTCACTGCAATATTAAGAAATACAAATCACTAAAGTTATAAATGATTCCATGAGATAAATAAAACAATACTATTGTTTTAGATATTTTCACCTTAAATTTGTATAACACTCTTATAGTAAAAAAAATTATATGCACTCTTGTAATATTAATATACTATTCAAACTTTCTAAGCATACATGCTCCTACGAGCAAAACTAATTGCAGATTTAAGCATATTCCATATTTCAACTGCTATATTGTGCATATTGATATGTGGATCAGATCAGGAGGCAATGCAACAGATCCTCTGAAATTATCCATACCTCATCTTTATGGACCTTTTATTTTATTTTTGGGCATGTATAAGTATGTCTGAGATATATTTGACATGATCAAAACAAAAAATTGAATAATTGAATATACATCTCTAAAGAATATTAAGTGTG
>QARZ01025763.1:0-11492 GCA_013407115.1 Glycine latifolia
AACTAGAACTCAAATTCTCCTCTTGCTTGGGTTGGATCCTTGGATTGAGTGATTATTTAGCCTTCCATGATCATCATCAATGAAAGCCCCATGAAATAAGTGCACGAAAATGGAAGAATGAAAAACAAAAATGAAGAACAGTGAAGAACAATGAAGAACAGTTGAGAGAAAATAAGAACAAGGGTTTTGATTCTAAAAACTTAAAAAGAGAAAAATAAAGCTGTTTGTGCAAAATGAAATGTAATGTCATAATTCCTCCTAAAGTCACTAATATATAGTGACTAAGTCTGAAGAAAGAATGGGCCATGAGCAACCCATCAATTCTAATTATTTATGTTATTTACACCAACAAAAAGTCTAACTCGCAACCCAAAATACAAATGCAGAGGTTCCGACTTCAAAACCTAAAATGACCCTCCAAACTGCAGAATTGGCCTCGGTTTATTTCTGGAAAACTTGTAGATCTTTTCGTTATCTTTCCAAGGACTACAAGAACGCTCAATTTGGAGTTATGTAGAGCTCTGTAGGTCCTGTACAAGCCAGATACATCAAGTGAGCATAAAATCTGAAAATACACAACAATTAGCAATTAAGCCCACTAACTTGCCTAAGACAAAAACTGAATTAGAATGGGAAAATAAAAGTCAAAGAGAAGTCAAATAAGCTAAGAATGATAGAAAAATATTTAACTAAAGACACTCCATCAGGGAACCCATTCCAATCACCATGATCCTCCCTCTTCTGCTTCTTGGGGAGCGAGAAGGAGTGGTGACAGGGATTTTAGGGTTTCCCCCTGCAATAGACGTAGCCACAGTGTTGGGTCGCCTTTGTCCCCTCCTACCGTTGTTGTCTATAAGTGGGTAAGGGATGATGTGTTGAAGTATCAATCCTCCATTACTTCTATTGCGAGCGTCACTGCTCTGGAGTGTCAACTGAATTTGGCCAATCTAGAGGACTTTTACAAGATTGTGTCCAAGCTTGTAGGAGTGATGATTTTCCCTTTAAGAGTGGTGTTGGGTTGTCCTCCCTTCTTTTTCATGTACCGCTATCTCTTCGAGGTCTTGGGTCTGATTCTCTATTTAGTAGACGATCATCTCGCTGCCTTGGATGGTAAAGTGTTTTACTTTGTCTTTTTTTTGTGTCTAATGTTGGTTTTTGGCTTGAATTAAACCTTGTTGCATTTTTTCTTGTTTTATAGATATAATGGTTGACTTCACATGGAGGCCCCTAGTAAAGCAAGTTAGGACCACTGGTGGGAGTATGTCACCTTCTATTGTCGATCCTTCTGTTGGAAAGAGGGTCAACCTGCTGCTAGGGTTCATTCTAATGACGATGAAATTGTTGAGATCCCCCCAATGTGCCTTCCTCTATTTTGGCTAAGAGGAAGTGTGATGACAGTGTCAGGGTTTCACGCCGCAAGAAGTCAATGGCCTATCTCAGGCTTCTAGCTATGAAGCAAGCTATCGGGTTGATGTTTGGTTTGGGCCGCCCTTTTGCTACTTGTAACACCCTGAAATTTCGATAACTGAAAATAGATGTTTGATGTATTTCTTGTGTTATTTGATTATTTGATTAGTTTATATTAGTTTAAATGTTATGTGAATTATCCATGTGCAATTGTGTGGTGTAGATGTTAAGTTCTATGGGGTTTGTTTGAGTTGCATTGTAATTGAGTGATTTCGAGTTTGACCCGAAACCTGTTTTAGTAAAATTGCTATTTTAGATTTTTTTTAACCGTTGGATCGCCTTCAAATTGTAAATGTAGGTTTCTAACTCACATATGCAGATTTTGACCGTTGGGATTGTTGAAATAACGTATTTAACATGAAATAATAATTTTTCACTGAACTAGAAATTTTAGAAGGCTTTTTGGCTCGCCTGGGCGAGCTAAAGCAGTTTTAAAAGCATGCAGCAACCTCCAAATCACGAAAATGGTGGTCTTCTTCCCCCAAAACAGCACCCAACCCCCTCCCCCTCCCCCTCCACCACCCACGACCATCAGTGACCACCATTAGCCACTGTCGCTTGCCGTTGGACCACCGCACGGAGAGGAACCTTTTAATCGGAGCGGAATCTTTGAAACTCTTCTCGAAGTTTTGGTAGAGAATAGAGCTTCCAAATCTTTCTTTCTTGGTTTCCTTGAGGTAATCTTGGTTTCCTTTGTCTTCTTCTAACTAGTTTAAGTTTCTCTTAGTGTCTCTTGTGTTTTGGGTACCGTTGTTGGGAGTTTTACACATCCTTTGAAAACCTTTTGAAAATGAGATGTTGTAAGAGTCTCCTTTTTATGAAATTGATGTCATTTTCATGATCCTTGTTGAGCCCCAGTCACATTGGTGTGATTAGAATTTCAAAATGATGTCTTTTGATGTGAACTCCCAAAACACCATTTTAGTCCCTTTTTAAATTTGAGTAGGTATTTGACCCCGAATGCTAATGTTTAGCCTTGGTTTTGAAATCTATACTAAATTATCTTCAATTTGGTATATAGAGCTCTGCGTTTGGGCCAAAGCACGTGAAGTTGAGAGATCCCAAAATGACATTTCAAGGAGGTAACAGAAGGATATAGATAGGTAAGAGGAGTTTATTGTTTAGTTATAGTTTTGGTACCATAGTTAGGGGGCCAGAAAGTCCAACTATGAGGATATCTGCCTGTCCATGTTGTGTGCTGGTTTTCAAGAAAAGTTATGTTTTAAACTAATGGGATGCGATATATTTATTATTGATGTATGTTTGTTCCTATTGGGTGCTCGTTCTTAAGAAAAATTGTGTTTTTAACTAATGGGATGCAATGAATTTGTCATTGATGGATAAAACTGTGAATGATGTTGTTGTTATAATTGATTGAATTTTTGGGAAAAGTCTTAATTACAGAGGAGATTCTGCCCAAAATTTTGTAATATGTTTTTGTATTTAATACTTTATTAAATCCTTAAATGGGCATAAGAGTGTGTTTTCTATATTGTAGTCCTTCTTTTTAATTTAGAATTTCCTAAAATACCAGTCTCGTGGTAATATGGATTGTGGATGGATGAAGTGATAATGATTTCATTGATAATGTTGAAATGAGATGTTATTGATGTGTTGGTGACCGGTTGGTTATCCTTGTGGGAAAGGATTTGTTCCTAGCCACAGTCAGTGCATCGGTGAGCCCACATTGGTGTGTTATGTATGTACATGGGGTGTATGACTGGTCATCCTTGCGGGGAAGGATTTGTTCCTAACCATGGTCATACATTGATGATGCCCATGTTTCATACTTCATGTGGATGTATGGAAATAGAATGAAGGCACGCGTGTACCTGTGGGTTTCAGTGGGCTAAAAACGCAGGTACTAAGGGGTCATCAAGTTTGAAATTCCCTAGTGACGCTGGTTGATCACCGAGGGAGGGGGGAAGGACCAGTGCATGACAGGGTGACTCTGATAGGCAGTGAATCATTTTTCCTGTGAGAGGCTATTTCTGGGATATGGTACCACATTGCATGTTGATAGATGAGTCAGGTGCATGCATCATTCTATGCATGATTGTTTGAGTTGTGAAATGCATTGGATGATTGGTTTGTTGATTGTATATTGGAATCATGGATTTTTGTTAATGATTGTGGTGGGTAATCACCTTCCCAGTAACTGCTATCTGATGTTTTTTGGTTTTATATAATAAACTCACCCTTGCATTTGTTGTACCTTGTGGTTGGTACCGGTGATGATCGCGAACCTTCATTCGTGTGAGCAGATGAGCAACATTAGGTTACTCTGGAGGGAGATTCTTTTTAGTTGGAGCCACCGAGCTGTCGTGATGACGATGGATTACTTTCGGAAAAGAGTTGTGTTTTGATAGTTAACTCTTTCTTAGTTGGTCTCTTGATTTCTTTTTGATGGATATGTACCTTTCAGGTGTAAATACTTGTAAATACAATTAACTTATATCCTGACATGTGATGGTTTAAGATATACATGTTTGTGTATTTATTTATATATTTATATATAGTATGATAAGTGTAATATCATGAATAATTTACCACCATTTTCGTAATCAAATTAATGGAGTTTTCATTAAAATTCAAAATTGCACGATTAGAGTTAGTAATATCGTAGCGACGAGGCGGATCGTTACACTACTAGTTCGCAAGGTCCGCCTTTGGCTCCGTTGGTCGTCAAGGCTACCATTGCTACTCATGTTCCTTCGACTCCTCATTCCCTACCTGTTCAGTAAGTTTATGTTCCCCTTCTTATTGCGGTTATGGCATCAATTTCTTTGGCCACTCCTATCATGGCTCCTGCTTCCACCAATGTTACGCTTTTACTCAGCGCTGGTGTGACAACCACGAGCGCTCCAGAAATGTTGCCTCCTTCTTCTTCAGCTTCACTAGTTCCGCCCTTAACTGTTTTGGCATCAGCTTCGCCTTCCTCCTTTCTCTCACCTAAGTGTCTCCCTAGATCATGTCTACAGTTCTTGTGATACTGATTCTATGTGGAGCATGGAATATATAGGCCGAAGCAAAGAACTCTAATTGGCTTTGTGTCTTCTTTTGACAAGAACCTTGTCCGATCAGTTGGGATTCAAAATGCAACTAATTTTGTGAAGGTATTCCTCCAGAGAAGTCTGGTTATTTTGGAAGACAATGAACAAAGGCACCAGGAAGCTCTAAACAAGGCAGTGTTCCTAAAGGCTGAGGTTGCCAAGTGGAGGGCCACTACTAGGACTGTTTGAAGAGTGGAGCGCCCCACGGTGGCCAACGCCATTGTCACCTTTGTCGAGGTTGTCAGGTCCAACCGCCATTTGTCATCCAAGGTTGACGATATCCTTGCCAAGTTGTTGTGCACCAGACTGGATGGTGACAAAATGTTAAGGCACTGCAAGGACTTGTTGAGAGAGAAAAATGACTTGGATGGCAATATGGAGAGCACTATTGCAGAGAAGGAAGAGCTTGCCAAGGTGGTTGCTGACCTCGAGGCCTAGTTGAAGGAGTCGGAGTCTAAGTTGCAAGTGTCTAAGCTCAGGGCGTCAAAGGAGAGGGAGGTCAACAAGGAGTTGGAGGAGGAGTTGCTGGCATTCAAGAAGGAAGTCGTGGAGTAGAATAAGAAGGGTTTTTACAAGGCCGTCAGGCCGGTCGGGTTTTTCACCAAAGGTCTTTACTTAGGTATTTGTGACCCATTCAAGGACGTGAAGGATTGGTGAACTCTTGATGAGGAAGAACTAGCTGCCCCGGAGGAGGATGCTGGTAAGGAACAAGATGTTGGGGCCAATGTTTAGACTGCCATTTCTTTATTGTTTTTCTTTATTGGGTTTTGGGCCGTAATGGCTTTGTAACTTTGACAATATTTCTTATGTTCTAATGCATTCTCCTTATTTGTTGTTGGAATTCATTTTGTTGTGTGTCTTGTATATTGTTGCCCTTTGTTTGCACAATGCTTTATTGCTTGTGGTAGTAAGGATATACCACCTTGATAAGAGTGAGATCTTGGCGACATAGGAAACAAGACCTTGACGACTTTGTATGAATAGAGAGCTAGATGATATAAGATCGCCTTAAGTTTGATTTCAACCTGGTTAAAGGTCTTGTCAATCATCTTGGTGATGCTTCCTTTTGCTTTGTGGAGCTTCTCCCTTGAGCCTTGTGGGAGTTAGTTTGATTGCCACCTGATTGAAGGTCTTGCTGACCAGTCTGGTGGTATCTTATTTTTCTTTGTGGGACCTCTTATTTGAGGACAAGCAATTTAATTTGGACCTTTGGTTATGCTCATCGTAGTTCCAAAGGAGTGAGCTTACCAAGGACGTGCCTTGGGTTTTTATAAGAATGCTTACCAAGGATGGACCTTCGGTTTCTTGTGTTCCTGCAAACTTATGTTCCTGCACAGATAAAATTTAGGAATAGAAAAGATTGACAATGGTAGACCTTGCATACCTTAGATTTCCACGAAGGAAAAACATGGCAACGGAGAGGCTCACCAATGAAGGACCTTGGGTTTAACGAGCTTTGGACCAGGGGCACGTTCGTCCTAGGTTTTGCAAGGCTCACCAAGGGCGGACCTTGGATTTGTCAAGCCTTTGGAGAAGCGAGACTCACCAAGGGTGGACCTTGGGTTTGACAAGTCTTTGTAGAAGAGAGACACATAGAGGGGGGACCTTGCGTTTAACGAGCCTTTGGAGATGCGAGACTTAACAAGGGCGGACCTTGGGTTTGATGAGCCTTTGGTGAATCGACCAGGAATGCGTCTGTCCTGGGTTTTGTCGAGGCTCACCAAGGGCAGACCTTAGGTTTGTCGAGCCTTTGGAAATGCGAGACTCCCCAAGGATAGACCTTCCCCAAGGATAGACCTTGGATTTGACAAGCCTTTGGAGAAGCGAGACTCACAAAGGGTGGACCTTGGGTTTGACGAAGCTTTGGAGATGCAAGACTCACCAAGGGTGGACCTTGGGTTTGACGAGTCTTTGGAGAATCGACCAGTGACGCGTACATCTTGGGTTTTGTCGAGGCTCACCAAGGGCAGACCTTGGTTTGATGAGCCTTTCGAGAATCGACCAGCGGCGCATCTGTCCTAGGTTTTGTTGAGGCTCACCAATGGCGGACCTTGAGTTTGACGAGCCTTTGGAGATGACTCACCAAGGGCGAACCTTGGATTTGACGAGAATGATTAATTCTCAACTATTAGATTAAAATGAAAGGTCAAGATTAAACATTTTCAATCAAATTAAAATGTTATTTAATTATAAAATCTCTAAAATATTTACCAAATGGAAATCAAATATCTTAAAGATTTATTTTATGTTCTTTACCGAAAACATTAATTTATGTCAAGATCTTCACCACAACCACAGCCACAACCACCACCATGATCACCACCAACATGGTCATCACTGGTAGCGATGTTGGTGGTGACAACAATGGTCAAGGCAACAATAATGATGGTGGTGGTAGCAATTGACAATCATGGTGGAGATTGCAGTGGCGACCATGAAAGTTGTGACGGAAATGATGGTGGTGGTCATGTTTGGGATATTTTAGGATGATATAAATGAAATATTTAAGATATTTGATTTTCTCTTTGGTAAATATTTTAGAGATTTTATGGTTAAATAAAGTTTCAATTTGAATATAAGATGTTTTAATCTTGACCTTTCATTTAACGGTTTAGATTGACCATTCTCACAAAAGATGGTCATTCAAATATGTTATGCTCCCTTACATACATACATACATACATACATACATACATACATACATACATACATATATATATATATATAAGTTTGTGCGATTTTGAGCCTTTTCTTTGACAAGCTGATGCTGGATTTTATCATCTTGACAGATCTTCAAGGCTACCTTTTGGATGTAAGCAATAAGTTGACCATAACTCAATTGCTTGTAAGGGATCCCATTGTTAGGATGCTAACTACGGATCTTATCCCTAACCTTATCACCTAAGGATTTTGGAAGACCAGCAAGAAATTTTTCTTTCCAAAATGGTTCTTGGTTGTCTTCACGGGTAATGACTCTAGTAAGGAAGGTATCCTTATACCACCTAAAGTCAGCTAAAGTCTTCCACCTAAGGTTGGAAAGGAGTTCAGCAGATCTATCCTTCCATAAGATGGAGTCACCTATGAAGTGCTGAACGATGGTAAAGATTAGCTGGTTGACCGAATCAGGGATAGGTTTACCATTGTGGGTTAAAACAGTGCCATCATTTTCCATTTTGACAGCTCTTTGGATGGTAATCTTATGGTCCTCGGACAGGTAGTTGTCCCACCAACCTCTTAGTTGTCCAGTGAAATCGAAAACTAAAATGTTGACAATAATTGCTTCAGAACAATTAAGGGACGTATCATAGGCTATGGCAACCATGGTCATCTGCTAGAGGATATTAAGGATTTGGTATTTAGTCTTACCATCTATGTTCCATTCATAGATGTAGTTGGCATTAAAGGATTTGGAATGTTCCCTTTCTTCTAAGAGAAGATCAGGAGGGATTGCCCTATTGTAATACAACATAGAGGGTTGCTTCCAATTGGGCTGATTCCTAATGGGATTAATTTGGACAGACCTATCAGAGTCAAAGTTACCATTTTCTGACTCGGCTTGGTTAAGGACATTGATTTCCTTATCTTTGTCCTTTTGGGCTTCATGCCTAGATCTGGCTCTAGTAAGGGTTGGTTTAGAATATGCTTCTTGGGAAGTCTGAGGAGTCTCTTGAATGATAATAGAAGTTAATCCTTCAATTTTTTTCCTTAGACTCAACAGAAGGCTGACTAGGAGGCTGATTAAAAGCTTTGAGTTTGGCAAACTCTTTCCTGAGCTTATCAGTCATCCTAAAAGGTTTAAAGATTGGGGTTTGGATGGTCTTAGGAGAAGATGTACTGGCTTTTGAGCTAAGGTTGGATTTTTCTCCTAATTTTTCCCTTATGGACTAGAGGTACCTATTGGTATAGTTAGATTGTTCCATAAGGTTCCTACTATCTTTGGGGGTTATGGGTTCAAACTCATCTTTGGACTTGAAAGGTGAGGCATAGATGTGGTCATGTCTTTCATTCCTAATATTAGGAAGAATAAACTTGGTTGACAAAGGAAACTTAGATCTAACTATCTGGCCATCCTTAAGGTCATACTTAGTGATAACACTAATGGTGTTTGGTTCTAAGAAAGGATAATCTATCTTATGGTAAGCTGCATAAGACTTAAACCAATCAAAGAAAAAGATTTGGGTTTTGACTTGGTTAAGGAAAGAATGATACTCTTGCCTAATTTGGGTTTTTCTATCGTCCCTATAATGGCTAAGAAACCACTCTCTTTGAGGAGTCATTTCCTCATAGTCAAAATCTAGCTTAAGGGCTTCATAATCTATGCAAGTCTTATTAGTCATGGATAACTTCATAATCTTCCATAGATGAAAAGGTTGGAGAGGGGATAGATCTAGACTCTTCTTAGTGGTTTTCCTGTTGATAGACTGGTTGAGGAATCGAAGATGAGGTTTCTACACCCTGGAGTTTGATTCTGCTACTACTTCCACTTGGAGCAACAGAGAAGGATTTCCTAGAGAAAATGGACCCAAACATTTCAGATCTAGAATCTCTCGTAAAAGATGACCTAGCGGTATTAAAGGAGTTGGACCTATTGAAGGTGATCTCTACCCTTCCAGAGTCATACTGCTTGACAGACTCAAAGCTAGGTGTGGTTTGGGGTTTAGCTGGGGCTACCTTATCCATGGCCCAAGTCTGAGGGAAATTGATGTCTTCCCACTTGATGACTTTTGGAATTACAACCTTGGCTTTTGTTATATCCATGAGAAACAAAGTAGTTTCTCCGGTCTTCCTAGGCTTGAGGACTCTAGACATGCACAAGTTCATTACCTTCTACTGAACTCGATAGATTATATTAACTGGGATAGATCCAGCCTTCATATCAAGACCATAAAGCTGGACATATAAGGTCAATATATCTAGAATGTTGGCATCCTCAAGGCTCACAGTCCTATCAGGATAACAATTGAAATAGATCGGTCCATTACTAAGGCTGGTTTCTACGGTGCCTAAGATGGAGTCGGTAAACTGATTGTGACGGGAGTCTCTTAAGCATAAAAGAATTTAGGTGTTTAATCCTTCTATACCTAAAGTTTTAGTAGCTACTTGAACACAACCAATGTGCAAAAAGCTATATTTTTGTTTATGAAGTTTTAAAGGGCTGTTTGAAAGAAGTTTAATTTCATCAAAATCAGATTTAAAACGTATGTTAGTCTCAATGGTTCGGATTAAAAAATCAGATTTGCAAAAATATCATCCATCTGGTTTGTAAATCTCATTTTCTGGAATTTTGGGAATCTTCCAGTCATCCAGATCTTGATTAATATCCTCAAAAGAAACTTCTTACTTGAAAATATTGCAGTTGGATTTGATTAAAGCATTTCCTTCTTGGGAAGGATTAATAGAGGAAGATAAGGGTTGAGAGGATTTGAAAGAAAGGCGAGAAGAAAAGGTGCGGAAGAGAGACATTGAGAAAAGATCATAAAATAGTCCTCTGATATCATTATCATCCTTTGGTTCTATAAAAACATAAAGATATATCTGGGTTAAAATTTACCTATTGAGATATATTCCATACTTTTTTTCCTTAACTAAAGCCAATGAATTTCAGACAAAAGTTCAGATCTCGTGTTCCAATAATTTGTAGGATTTATTGCCCTTATCTAAGCGGGACTTACTATAATAACCTTGATTTGTAAAAAAAAATGGCCTGTGTGAATAGTGGCACGATTAGCGTGGGATCCAGCGCCGTTAGCGTGGGAGACACGCCTGAGTGGCGCGGTTAGCGCCAGAATGGCCCTGGAGACCCTCTGGTTCGAATATCTGGCGCGGTTAGCGCCAGAAATACCCCCAGACTCGAATATTTGGCGCGAATAGCGCCAAGATGGCGCTATTAGCGCGGGAACGCGGTTAGAACCCCTATAAAAGCTCATTTTCACGATTTTTGGCCAAAACACTTGCTTTCTTCTTCCTCTGAGCGCATTCCACCATTATTGAGCTTGGGAAGCTCCATATCTTCACCAAACTTCATCAAAACACTTCCCTTTCAACATGAAACTTGTAGGGAATCATCCTATGAGCTAGAATCCTTCATCACTTTTCCCTAAAAACCATCAAACGGAGAGATCCCTTTCTCTAGGGAACTTCACAAAACTTGAGCTCGACGAGGAAAGGAGGCGATTCTCGAACACCCAAGCTTGGGGAAGTGGTCCATTAGCCTTCCTTGTCGTTTTTGAGGTAAGAAACTTGAGTTTTACCGTTTGATTTGTGATTTTGTTCTTGGGATGAATAGTGACCCTTTTGAGCTAGAGCTGGAATTAGGCTTGGGTCCTTTAGAAAAGTATGCTTAGAAAGTTGTTGTGATGAAGGATTAGCTTTGAAATATTGATTTTATGGACTTTGGTTTTGGCTCTAAGAAATGCATGTGTGAGAAGAATGTTGGTTAATTGACATTGTAGAACATGCAGGAGCCTTGATACTTGTTCTTTATGTGCTTGAGAGGCTATATAAACGATGATATTGTGTTGAAGTAACCGTTTTAGCCATATTGTTAATCCTTGAGTTTTGGGCCTGAGTAATGTTAAACTCTTTGAATTGGCTTATACCGAGTCTTGGGAAGACTCTAGTGCCTTGGTTAGGCCGAGATAGACCGCTGAGGGTCTGGGAGTGGTCTATTGAATTGGTTAGTTCAGATAACCTTAAGATAGAAGATTAAAAGGTTTAGACGGAGAGGAATGATGTTTCCTTTCATTTTTAACGGTTGAGAACCATTGTTGTTTTGCTTATGCCTTGTATGATTGGATTGAATATTGATTGTGCCTGTGTGCCTTTATATAGGGCGTGACACCGAGGGTGTCAGTGGCGTAGACCACGGTTTTGGGGTTGAACTACAGAGCATGGCTTTGCCAAGTAAGTTATTCGCTCTTGGGGAATGTTTCCCACTGCCTGTGTTCCACCATACTCCGAGGGAGTGATGGT
>QARZ01025917.1:0-10240 GCA_013407115.1 Glycine latifolia
AAAAACCGTTGCTTGCCCATTAGTTTGGGGATGATAACCTGTAGCAACTCTATACACAACCCCATACTTCTGAAGCAAGGATGCCAATGACCGGTTACAAAAATGGCTCCCCTGGTCATTGATAATGGCTCTAGGCACACCAAACCTGTAGAAAATGTTGGATCTCACAAAATCCACAACAACTTTAGAATCATTAGTTCTGGTGGCCTTAGCCTCAACCCATCTAGAAACATAATCAATAGCAAGCAAAATATATGAAAAACCATGAGAAACAGGAAATTGACCCATAAAATCAATACCCCAGACATCAAAAATCTCACAAAAAATAATGGGTTGCTGAGGCATCTCATGTCTATGTGTAATGGTTCATCCTACTCTCTGACACTGCTCACAAGTGGTGGTAAAGTGATGAGCATCTCTAAATAGGGTGGGCCAAAAGAACCCACAGTCTAAACCCTCCTAGCGATCCTCTGAGGACCAAAATGACCTCCGGTAGGTGTGCCATGACAAAACTGAAGAATAGACTGAATCTCATGATCAGGCACACACCTTCGGATCACTTGGTCACTACCAAATCTCCACAAACAAGGATCATCCCAAACATAATATTTAGCATCACTCTTAAGTTTATCTATTTGGGACTTAGATGCATGAGGTGGAATAATAGATGCAACAATGAAATTAACAATGTCATCAAACCAAGGTGTGACATGTGATGAATGCAAATGCATCAAATGCTCATCAGGGAAATTATCACGAATGGGAAAAGACTCAAGAGGTCCTTCAATCCTGCTCAAGTGATCAGCAACCAAGTTTTCTGCACCACTTATGTCCTTAATCTCGAGGTCAAACTCCTAAAGAAGAAGCATCCACCTGATCAATCTAGGTTTAGCATCAAGCTTCTTCAACAGGTACTTCAAAGCTGCATAGTCAGTAAAGACAGTGATATGGGAGCAAAGCAAATAAGATCTAAATTTATCTAAAGCAAAAACAATAGCTAAAAGCTCATTCTCAGTGGTGGTGTAGTTAACTTGGGCTGCATCTAAAGTGCGTGAAGCATAAGCAAAAACATGGGAGAGTTTACCAACTCTCTGTGACAACACAGCCTCAAGTGCATAATTAGAGGCGTCACACATCAGCTCAAAGGGTAGCTCCCAATCTGGTGGCTGCATGATGGTAGGGGTAGTCAGCTTCTTCCTCAATCCCTCAAATGCCTCTTTGCAAGGCTGGTCAAATGTAAAGTCTAAGTCCTTTTAGAGAAGCTTGGACAATGACAATGCAATCTTACTGAAATCCTGAATGAATCTCCTATAAAACCTGCATGTCCAAGAAAAGAACGTACTTCCCACACAGAAGCGGGGTAAGGCAAAGAAGTAATCACATAAATCTTGGACTTATTGACCGCAAGACCTCTATTAGAGACCAAATTCCCTAATACTATACCCTCATGCACCATGAAATGACATTTCTCAAAGTTAAGAACAAGGTTAGTCTTAATACATCGGTCAAGCACTCTAGAGAGACTATCCAAACATGCATCAAAAGAGGAACCATAAACAGTGAAATCATCCATAAACACCTCCATGCAAGTCTCTAATAAATCAGAAAATATGCTTACCATGCACCTTTGGAAAGTGCCAGGTGCGTTGCATAGGCTAAAAGGCATCCAGGTGTAAGCAAATGTGCCAAATGGACAGGTGAATGTGGTCTTGTGTTGATCCTCTGGTGCAATATGAATCTGCATGTAACCAGAAAAACCATCAAGAAAGCAATAATGTGATTTACCTGCCAACCTCTCTAAAACTTGATCAATGAAGGGAAGAGGGAAATGGTCCTTGCGAGTGGCCTGGTTGAGTCTCCTGTAATCAATACAAACTCGCCAACTATTGGCCACTCTAGTCGGAATCAGCTCATTAGCTTGATTCTTCACAACTGTGAGACCCGACTTCTTAGGAACCACTTGGACAGGTGAAACCCAAGTGCTATCTGAGATGGGATAGATGATCCCTGCCGCTAGTATCTTTGTCACTTCCTTCTTCACCACATCCAGAATAGTGGGATTCAGCCTCCTCTGTGGCTGCCTCACCGGCCTAGAATCATCCTCCAAAAGTATTCTATGCATGCATATAGAAGGATTAATGCCAGGAAGGTCAGCAAAGGTCCATCCAATGGCCTTTTTGTGGCCTCTCAAAACATGCAACAACTTCTCTTCATGCTCAAGTGACAGACTACTAGATATGATGACTAGAAGCTTCTGAGCATCATCTAAATATGCATATTTGAGGTGCTCAGGTAGTGACTTCAGCTCCAAGGAAGGTGGCTGAATGGTGGAAGGCAAGGAAAGACTGGGGGCTGAGGGAAGTGGGATAGTAGGCTTAGAACCTGTATTTGTACCTGTAACACAATCAGAGTGAAGTGTGGAGGAAATCTCCGCACAAATACTACATGCAACAGTAGAATCATCACAGGTACAATTGCAAGAACCAAGATCAAAATCAGAATAATCAGAAAGTAAATCAGAAATATCTACACTATCTACTGTAACATCAATGATATCAAGAAGAAGGACAGAATGTTCCTCTACAGGATGTCTCATGGCCTCAAAAATGTTAAACTGGACAACGTCATCACCAAACTCCATGGACAAAGTTCCTGCATATAATTCAATTTTAGTCCTGGCTATCATCAAGAATAGTCTCCCTAGGATCAATGTGGAACCATGGTTGGAAGACTCATTCTCTATATCCAGTATGTAAAAATCTGCAGGAAAAATAAAATTATTAACTCGCACCAGCACATCTTCAATAAGTCCAAGTGGAAGCGTAGCACTCCTGTTGGCTAAGTGAATGACAACACTAGTGGGTTTCAAATCACCAAGATGTAATGATCTATAAACTGATGTGGGCATGACATTAATGAAGGCTCTAAGGTCACACATGGCATCTGTAAAAGTAATATCTCCAATGGTGCATGGAACAGTGAAAGTGCCAGGATCCTTACACTTCTGTGGCAAGGTGGATAATAACATGGAATCAATAGTCTTGCCCTGTATGAGTGTAGGTACATTCCTGCCCATCTTCACTTGCTCATCTCTCTTCAGCTTCCTCTTATGAGTGCATAAATCCTTCAAAAACTTTGCATATTTTGGAATCTGTTTGATGGCATCCAATAGAGGAATGTTGACTTCAACCCTCCTGAAAATATCAAGCAAATTAGAATCAAATTCCACTTTCATTGCAGAAATGGATCTAGAAGGAAAAGGTAGAGGACTTAGAGGAGTATGCTTTGGTGCAGAATCTGATTTAGCACCAACAACTGTTGAATCTAAAAAGCTCCTTACCACTCCTCAAGGTAATGGCATTCACACTCTTTGGATTAATCACTGGTTGTGTTGGAATGTTGCCAGAACCTTGCTGTTGCATCTGGTTGACAGTTGTAGCTAACTGTCCAATCTGAGTCTGGAGGTCTTGGATGGTGGCACTGACATTCTGTTGAAACTGAAGGTTGGTGGTGGCCATTTGCTTCATCAAGTCCTCCAAAGAAGGTCCAGAACTGGTTTGCACAGGTTGTGCAGGTGGATGTGCAGGTTGCTGGAACTGTGGCTGTTGTCTGAATGAGGGAGGTTGGTATTTGGTGGTGGCAGGCTGGAAGTGCTACTGTGGAGGTCTGAAGAGCTGCTGCTGTTGTGGTGGACTAGGACCATACCTCAAATTCGGATGATCTCTCCAACCAGGATTATAAGTGCTAGAGTAAGGATTATACTACTGTTGAGGTCTAAATGGTTGTCCAGGTTGCATGGCAGAAACTTCAGCAGCTTCTTCTGTCTCTTGGAGAGTGGGACATGCATCTGTTGGATGATCAAGTGCATAGTAAATAAAACAAAGTCTTGGTTGGTTGGCTGCCATCACATTCTGTTGTTGACCAATAGCAAGCTGCCTCACAAGGGATGTCAACTCTGTCAATTTGTTCTCCAACCTTTGGTTATTAGCAACCATAGAAATAGAAACTTCATTTGCAGCCTTGGATGTAGCAACACCTCTAGTACCAAATTGTTGATAATTGGCTGCCATGTTAGAAATCAACTGCCTTGCAGCAAGAGGGGTCTTGTCCATCAAAGCACCTCCACTAACTGCATCTATCATACTCTTGTCCATCAACATCAAACCTTCATAAAAATACTGAATTAATAATTGCTCACTGATTTAATGGTGAGGGCATGTAGCACACAAGGTTTAGAAGTAGAAGGATTAGAAGTAATAATGAATTAATAATTGAATACACCAAGGTTGGTAAACAACATCAGGTGTAGCCAATTCCTTAAGAGTTAGGTTGTTATCAGCCATTGTATCAAGATGTTCAAAAGTAGAAGGATTAGAAGTAAATTTAGAATCAAAGTCAGAAGACACTATGCTACTGTCTAAAACTACACTATCAAAGTCATCTAAACTAATATTATGTCTGTTTAATCTATGAAATGTCCTATCTATCTCAGGATCATATGCATGTAATTCACTTGATGTGGACCTAGTCATACACAATTTAGCTCATAAGGAACAATAAACACAGACAACACAGAAATGTCAGACAGCTACTCTACCAGGACATTACTCACTATATATGCTGAAATGAAATAGAAATTGGAAAACTGCCCTAAATTTTTTTTTAAAAATCTAGAAAAATAACAGTGAATGTCTAAAAATCATGATTGATTTTTGTGATTTTTTTGGTGATTTTTAAAAATCATGAAAATAGAAAATCGCCTCAAATGGCCTAAATGAAGGAATTTCGCTATTTGGACCCCTCCTGACCGTGTTCATCCTATAAAGGTCACCTTGATGTATTAATTTTTCACACATTCTGGTAAAATTTCAGCCCATTCTGAGATCGTTTGCTGTGAAATTACTAGAATGCCCCTATGATAATTGTAAAAATTGGTCCGAAACTCCTACTTAGAGGCCGAATTTGCCAATTTTAACCCAGACCCAACCCCTGTAGGGGTTGCTTTTGTTTAAAATGGGGGATAAACTTTGGAAAACAAATAGCAAAGCAAAACTACACAGGTCTGAAAAATTTTGGACTACAAAATGACATTACAAACACAACTACACTACACAAATTCTCATCCTACTACTCCTCTGGTTTTTGCTCTGTTTTCCCTGTTTTTCTCTGTTTTTTTGACAGCATACATGAAACTACATCATCCACACTTCATAATGTACAAGAACAATCATGCAATTATGTAACAAAGTGCGGTTGTGCAGCAAAATGTAAATATGCAGTGAATGTAACTTATATATATATATATATATATATTACTACTACTATGAACTAATTACAGTGAATTAAAGCTAGCTCACAATGAACCGTGTCCCTGGCAACGGCGCCAGTTTTGATAAGCGTTTGTTGTGTCGCTTCAAAACAATTAAACTACGCTAATTCTGTAGCACAAGATTAACCTAGGTCGACTCAAAGAAACTATCAATATGGTTCTATCTTCAATTCACTACTAACAGTAAAGGGGATTTTTTCGAACAGTTTGCAGGCGCGAAGTAAAAATTGCAAAAACACAAACTATGATTAAAGATCAATGCAGAAACTAACAGAGTTGATAACAAGTAATGTAAAACAGATTAAAGAGCATCAATCCAATTCACCAAACCAAGCTATTCAAATCATCATCGTTCTCAGAAATTTATCCTATTGTGAAAGTTCGTTCAATTTCATTAGAAGCAGTTCAATCGAATTAACCCCTAAATTAATTGAAAGCACAACCCTAATTGAAATATCATCCAATTAATCTATGATTTATATTTGAAATTAGGAAATGAATCCATAACCTAATCTGCTTTCAATCCTAAACACATTCATAATCATGAAAACAGAATAGCAATTGAAGAAGAAAGTGAACATTCACACAGAATTCGAAATACCAAACCAGAACTCAAATTCTTCTCTTGCTTGGGTTGGATCCTTGGATTGATTGATTATTTAGCCTTCCATGATCATCATCAATGAAAGCGCCATGAAATAAGTGCATGAAAATGGAAGAAGGGAAAACGAAAATGAAGAACAAGGAAGAACAGTTGAGAGAAAATAAGAGAAAGGGTTTTGATTCTAAAAACTTAAAAAGAGAAATGTAAAACTATTTTTTTGCAAAATGAAATGTAAAGTATTAATTCCTCCTAATGTCACTAATATATAGTGACTAAGTCTGAAGAAAAGAATGGGCCATGAACAACCCATCAATTCTAATCATTTATGCTATTAACACCAATAAAAGTCCAACTCGCAGCCCAAAATACAAGTGCAGTGGTTCTGACTTCAAAGCCTAAAATGACCCTCCAAATGGCAGAATTTTCCATGGCTTCTTTCTGGAAAACTTGTAGATCTTTTTGTTATCTTTCCAAGGACTACAAGAACGCTCAATTCGAAGTTCTGTAGAGCTCTATAGGTCCTATACAAGTCAGATACATCAAGTGAGCATAAAATCCAAAAATACGCAACAATTAGCAATGAAGCCCACTAACTTGCCGAAGACAAAAACTGAATTAGAATGGGAAAATAAAATTCCAAGAGAAGTCAAATAAGCTAAGAATGATAGAAAAATATTTAACTAAAGGCACTCCATCAAGAGATTAAAGGAATGGAACACAAATAAGTTTGGTGATGCTGATAACCGATGTTGTATCGCTTCAAAACAATTAAACTATGCTAATTCTGTAGCACATGATTAACCTAGGTCGACTCAAAGACACAATCAATATGGTTCCAAATTCAATTCACTAGTAAATAATAGGGGAATTTTTATCAAACAGTTTGCATGCGATAAATGAAAATTGTAGAAAAACGTAGCAAAATAGAAACTAACAAAAATGATAAAAGGTATTGTAAATAGATTAAAAAGCATCAATCCAATTCATCAAACCAAGAAATATGAATTACCCTAGTTCTCAGATAATGATTTTGTTATGAAAGTTCATTCAATTTCATTAAAAGCAGGTCAATCGAATTAACCCCTAAATTAATTGAAACCACAAACCTAATTGAAATATCATCCAAATAATCTGTGATTAAAATTTGAAATGAGGAAATGAATCCATAACCGAATCCATTTTCAATCATAAACACATTTGTAATTATGAAAATTGAATAGAGGATTGAAGAAGAAAGTGAACATTCACACAGAATTTGAAATTCCAAACCAGAACTCAAATTCTCCTTGCTTGGGCTTGGATCCTTGGATTGATTGATTGTTTAGCCTACCATGATCATCATCAATGAAAGCCCCACGAAATTAGTGCAAGAAAATGGAAGAACAAAAATGAAAATGAAGAACAATTGAGAGAAAATAAGAGAAAGGGTTTTAATTCTAAAAACTTCTAAAAGTCACTACAAAATGTGTTTATGCTAAAATGAAGTGTGTCCATCCAAATAACTAAAATCACTAAAATATAGTGACTGAGTCAGTAGGAAAGGATGGGCCATAATGAAGTCCAACTAATCTAATTAATTACTAATTACACCAATTTCGCAACCCAAAATTCAAGTGCAGTGGTTTTGACTTCCAAGCCTAAAATGACCCTCAAAATGACAGAATTGGCCTCGTCTTATCTCTGACAAAATTGAAGATATTTTCCTTATCTTTCTGGAGACTACTCATATGCATCATTTGGAGTTCTGTAGAGCTCTCTAGGTCCTGCTCAAGGAAGATAGGTAAAGTAAGCAAAAACTCCGAAAATAAGCAACAATTATCAATTAAGCCCACTTGTTTGCCTAAGGCAAAAAATGAATTAGAATGGGAAAATAAAAGTCAAGAGAAGTCAAATAATCTAAGAATAATAGAAAAATATTAAACTAAAAATACTCAATCAGATGCTCAATAGAAATTTAAAATTGTTGAAACAGAGCTTAACAAATGGGAAATTGAAGGTGAATCTAGGCAGCTAGATGAGGCAGAGGAAATTTTGAGGAAGCAATTACAGGAGGCTCTTTAAAAGGCAACAAGATCAATTGAATTTATAGCTAGACAGAAGGAAAAATCTAGATGGCTTAAGGAAGGGAATTGCAACTCTAGGTATTTTCATTAGTCCATAAACTGGAAGCGGCAGTACAATATGCTTAGAGGGCTGTTTGTTGGTGGATGTTGGGTAGATAAACCGAACAAAGTCAAAGAAGAAACCAAATTATTCTTCAAGAGGATATTTGAGGAACTGGAAAGGGAAAGACCTAGATTGGATGGGGCCAGATTTAAAAATATTGGTCAGCAGCATAATGTCTTGTTGGTGGCTCCTTTTGATGAGGAGGAGGTGAGGGTTGTTGTATAGGAGTGTGAGAGCACAAAAAATCCTAGACCGGACGACTTAAACTTTAAATTTATTTAAGAGTTCTGGGATATTCTTAAGCCAGATATGCTCCAATTTGTGTTTGAATTTCATGCTAATGGTGTATTCTCCAAAGGTAGCAATGCATCATTCTTGTCTTTTTTGCCTAAACTTCATGATCCTCAAGGGGCTTAAGAAAGTGCTGCCTTTTATAATAGATGAACGTTAATATGCTTTTATGGAGGGTAGGCATTTACTTCATTGTGCGGTTATAGCTAATGAAATTGTAGAAGAAGCAAAGAGATGCCATAATAGCTGTTTGGGGTTCAAAGTTGATTTCCAAAAGGCATATGACTATGTGTGCTGGGATTTTCTTACATATATGATGAATTGGATGGGATTTTGCAATAGATGGGTGAAATGGATTGAGGGTTGCTTGAAGTCAACTTCGATAGCCATATTGGTAAATGGGTGCCCCACAGAGGAGTTTTCTCCCTAGGGAGGCCTCAGTCAAGGGGATCCACTTGTCCCGTTCTTGTTTAATATCGTAGCTGAGGGTCTAATTGGATTGATGAGAGAATATTTGGCAAAGAATGTCTTTGAAGGGGTTCAGTTTGGTAGGAATAAGGTGGAAATTAGCTTATTACAATATGCTGATGACACGATATTCTTTGGAAAAGCAACGATGGCCAATGTAAAAGCCATTAATGTTATGTTGAGAAGCTTTGAGCTAGTATCTAGTTTGAAGATTAATTTTGCTAAAAGTAATTTTGGGGCAATTTGTATGCTTCACAGCTGGATACAATATGCAGTGAATTATCTTAGTTGCAGGGTGTTGTTAGTACCATTTTCCTATCTGGGTATCCCGATTGGGTCAAATCCAAGGCGTAGTGAGACATGTGATCCTATTGTTTAGAGATATGAGAGAAAATTGTCCAAATTGAACCAAAGACAACTATCTTTTAGGGGGAGGGTAACTCTATTTTAAAGTTTGTCCTAAACTCTATCCCTATCTTCTTTCTTTCTTTTTTCAGGGTTCCGAAGAAGGTGGTTGAAAGGTTGGTGAGGCTGCAACAGAGATTCTTGTGGGGGGAATTCTGTGTTGGATTTAGGGGAAGCTGCATGAAGATTGAAGCAAGGATGGCTTGGTGTTTTAGCTTTTTACATGCTCAATCAATTTGAAGGCATTTGTAATTTGTCTAAGTGGTTCAAGTGCATTGCCTTGTGATATTTCATAGCATTTGCATTCTCATCCTCATGCATACATGATTTTGGTTGAAGTACTAAAGTTGTTCAAATGATTTTACAAGAATCCAAGTTCTCATGGCTAAGTCTTTGAAAAAGGAAAACTTACTGCTTTAATCGATTACACAGTGTTTTAATCGATTAAAGGCTTTAAGAGAAAGACTGATGCAAATGGCAACGTTCAAACCTATAAAGCTAGGTTGGTTGCGAAAGGATATTGTCAAAGACAAGGTGTTGACTATGATGAGACTTTCTCACCCGTTGCCATGATCAAATCTATTAGGATCATGTTTGCCATAGCAGCATATCACGATTATGAGATTTGGCAAATGGATGTCAAGACTGCCTTCTTGAATGGATTCTTGAAGGAGGAAGTGTACATGACACAACCTGAAGGTTTTGAATCCAAAGGCCAAGAACATATGGTATACAAGCTGCAGAGGTCGATATATGGGCTAAAGCAAGCATCACGAAGTTGGAATATTCATTTTGATGAAATCGTTAGAAGTAACGGATTCATCAAGAACGAGGATGAACCTTGTGTTTACAAGAAGGATAGTGGGAGCAATGTTGTTTTCTTAGTACTCTATGTAGACGACATACTACTAATAGGAAATGACATCCCCAAAATTACAAACAACTAAAGACTGGCTTTCAGAAAGCTTCACCATGAA
>QARZ01026823.1:0-10593 GCA_013407115.1 Glycine latifolia
AGTCCCTTTCCTTTGCAAAACTGTGAAAGGAACATTTGGGTATGAACATAACCCCTTCGTACTGATTAATTTATTTTTTGGCTCTTTGCATGATTTGTTTTAATATTATGATAATTGAAATAAGTATTTTATACCTGCCCTTTCTCAACAGTTATTTGGCTCCTGAGTATTTTGAACATGGGAAAGTATCAGATAAGACTGATGTTTATGCTTTGGGAGTTGTTCTATTGGAGCTCTTAACTGGCCGCAAGCCAATTGAAGCAAAACGACCCCCTGGAGAGGAAAACTTAGTAGTATGGGTGAGTTAATGATCAAATGTTATGGCTTGTAATTTTATATATAACCCAAACCCTCTGAGCATCAATTACTCCTATCAATTAAGCCAATAATTAATGAACAAAGCAATCATATAACTCATGACTTCTACATCAGTTTCTAACTTCTAAAAGACTAGAACAAAACATAACAAAGTTGAAAATTGGTCATTTTATCTGGTTCTATAACAAAATTGCCTGTTCTAGCTGTAAAATATGACAATTAAGACTGTTTGGCTTAAGATACCGTTTTTTATTTCACTTTTAATTACAAAAATGTCATCTTGCTTTTATCGGTTTCCTGATTTTAAATATTTGTATAAGAAATCTTTGAAAATGGATTAAAGTTAAATCAGGGTAATATTTTTATATTTAATCAGCATAGAAACAGAAAACATTCTTTTAAACTACAAAAGATCTTAGATATCTAATGTGTCAGAATAGCTAAGACAGTTTTTAACTTTTTATTATATGAAAAAGTAAAGTAATAGTGATACAATTATTACTTTGTGGCCAAAATTCTATCAAAGGACATGGTATTTCTTACACATCTAATTCGATATTTATTTGCAGGCAAAACCTTTGTTGAAAAAAGGGAAAGGAGCCATTGAAGAGTTACTTGATCCTCAAGTCAAGTACAATTCGAATTACAAAGATCAAATGGCTCATATGGTTGATGCAGCTTCTGCCTGTGTTACAAGTGAAGAATCTAGAAGGCCTAGCATAGGTGAGATTGTTGCAATATTAAAAGGTGAAGTAGAGAATGTTCTCTCTAGAAGAAGGAAATCTGGTTATTTTGGCAATGGATATGTAATTGATTATTACCCTCAATTACAAGAAACAAATAATGAGATGAAAAGTCACCTGGCTTTGGCTATGCTAGAAGTTCCAGAGTGTGAAGGTGATGAGTTTGTCTATGTTTATTGAGAATTATTTTTGCCATGATTTTCACACCGTAGTGCAGGAATTAGATGTGAACCTTTTCAAGTTGTTAGTAAAAATAGAAGCAAAAAGAAACTTTACTTGTTTGTACATTTCTTTTCTTCCCTTTACCTTCCACATGTCCAAAGAGGTAAAGTGTAATATATTTTCTTGAGTTTAATTTTTACATTTTCTATCAATTAAAAATTATTTTAAATTTTTAAAATAATTATTATAAAATTAACAATTTTTAATTACGTGATAAATATTAAAAAAATTATTTATTGGTAGAACATTTTAATTAAATTCTATTTTCATTCATTTTTTATGGATAATGTTATACCTATGTAGGAAAACTCCATCTGTCTATCCTTATGAGTTCTAGGATTGTTTTTCTTGGCCCTAGAACATACAAATTTTAGAAGACCCCTGTTCTAGTTCTCTCTCCACCGATTCAGATCAAAAGAAGACACACCCCCACACAACCAAGCCAATTTCGCATTGATGAACATTAGTTGAATATTGATAAAGTATAAAAAACAATGTCATGTGTCTGCATACTTGTTTACATGACGTACAAACTTGCAATTTGTGTGTTTTAAAGTAGGTTTCATTTAATAAGATTAGATCATCTCTAATTGTTTGGTGCACCTATCTTGCCGTCTAGAGCGAGGACCTTGTTATATAATACTTATATACAAAATAAGTCAGATCACAAAACAGCACAGCTATTAAGGCGGTTCCAATATGAAGAAAAAAAAAGGTCCAAAAGAAGCTGACATCATGAAATGAATGAATCTCTAATTGTCATCATCATGTATATAGAAAATTAGAAACCATGCGCACGCAAACCGTTTTCTCTTCTCATTGCTGACAACATAGAACCAAAGAAGTAATAATGAAATTTAATTAATTAAGAGAAATATTACTTGCACAACAAATTGTAAAAAAACAAATATTGTACAACCAAGGAAAATGATGTAATAAAAAGAGATACCCACAAGAAATGATGTTGTACAAATTATTATATGTGTATCAAGTCTCGTTAATTAATTACAAAAGGGTGGGGGTAATTAAGTTTAAAAAATCTTGGCAACATCTTTGAGTAGGCCACGGTTGGCTTTGGCGAATTCTGTGAATTCTGCATATGAAATGTAGCCATCTCCATCGGTGTCAATCTCTTCCATCATCCTTTGAACCTCTTCTGCTGTGACTGATCCAAGGGCCTTGAGTGCTTCCCCAAGCTCAGCTGAAGAGATTTGGCCGTCGCCATTGGCGTCGAAACGCTTGAAAACTCTCTCCCTATCGGCTACGTCTTGAGGATCTTCAGCCATTGTGGTGGATTGTAGAGTGTGTATTGTATGACAGCAAAAGAGTTCCTTCTAGTTAGTTTAATTTTGGAGTTGCACTGAAATTGGAGATTGGTCAAAGGATTTAGAACTTGGTTCTTAAAGAGGGAGGAGGGTGCCCATGATGTAAGGACACCCTTTAATATCGGGGTGTTGTGTCCTTTTTTGCACAACGATAATGAGACTTGGTCATAGTTCACAACTGTTTTTAGTTTTTTACCATACTTATCTATGGTTGAAAATGTTTAGGAAATTAATGGAATGGAGGTTTGGGATCTTTCTAAGTTATGGCTGAAATTGTTTTACCGTTGGTTCAATTTGCAAGGGGAGAATTAATGTGAAAGACCACTACGTCCACGTGGATTCTCTTTTTTGTGAATTTGCTTTATCTTAGGATAAGTTTGAAAATCCGAGAAATTATTATATCATCTAAAATTATATGTGTCTTGGTTAATTGTTATATAGCCCGTTATTTATTCAGCACAAAAAAGCTCGTTATTGATAAAAAAAAATGCAATTACTGAATTACATGTGTCGTATAAATTTATTAAGATCATATGATCTCAGATCATGTAATATTTTTCCTTAAAAAATATCAAAATCAAAGAAAAAAGAACATGTAAAAATAATTCCATTATTATATATTTCTTAGTTTGTATGCTATAATCTCAATGGACGTGTAAATAGAAACAAAAGTAATATATCATTTTGATGAATTCGACTATTTTAATAACGTAACGTTGCTTGGATAAACAAGACCCAGGTCAAAAGCAAATATGAAGGCTTCTGCTTTCTACACCATTCATTTTTCTAATACACCATTTTCATAACAATAGAATTCCCAAAATATCCTTCGGTATTTTACGTGTTTTGCTTCATACAGATCCGCATAATTCATATGTATTGGTGAATCCGTAAGAACCTTATGGATTCGGCAATCCGTATGAGTATTTTTTTACAGATTGGGCCAATCCGTAAGTTTTTTTTAAGTTTACGGATTGGGCGCCCAACTGTATATTTTTTTTCTTTTACAGATTGGGTAATCCTTAAGTTTTTTCTTTTACGTTAAAATATATTTTACGAAATAATTAAAAATAATGGTGTAGACAGGTCTCAAACTTGTGACCTTCATGTTATTAATACACTACTCCAATCAACTGAGCTAATAGGCCAATTATGTTTAAAAATAATTAATGATAAATTCGCATGTTTGATAAATTAAACTATAAATTAATTATTATATCAAAATTAATTATTACAAAATTTATTATGTAAATTTATATGTGTATTAAATATATATTAAAAAATTTAGTGTTATATATATCAACATTAATTATTTCTAAATATAATTGGTCTATTAGTTCAGTTGGTTAGTGCAGTGTATTAATGACACGAAGGTCACAGGTTTGAGACCTGTCTATGCCATTATTTTTTAAATTATTTTATAAAATATATTTTAACGTAAGGTTCTTACAAATTCGTCAATCCGTAAGTTTTTTTTACGTTAAAATATATTTTATGAAATAATTTAAAAAAACTTACGGATTACCCAATCCGTAAAAGAAAAAAAAACTTACGGATTGCTTAAAATATATTTTACGAAATAATTTAAAAAAACTTGCGGATTACCCAATCCGTAAAAGAAAAAAAAACTTACGAATTGGCCTAATCTGTAAAAAAATGCTCATACAGATTGTCGAATCCATAAGGTTCTTACGGATTCATCAATACATATGAATTATGCGAATCCGTATGAAGCAAAACACGTAAAATACCGAAGGATATTTTGGGAATTCTACTGTTATGAAAATGGTGTATTAGAAAAATGAATGGTGTAGAAAACAGAAGCCTTCATATTTGCTTTTGACCTGGGTCTTGTTTATCCAAGCAAAACGTTACGTTATTAAAATAGTCGAATTCATCAAAATGATATATTACTTTTGTTTCTATTTACACGTCCATTGAGATTATAGCATACAAACTAAGAAATATATAATAATGGAATTATTTTTACATGTTCTTTTTTCTTTGATTTTGATATTTTTTAAGGAAAAATATTACATGATCTGAGATCATATGATCTTAATAAATTTATACGACACATGTAATTGCTCTAAATACACTATACATAGACAATTAATGAATCAAAATGAACAATATATGCCAAGCATCTCTTTGTCAATACTAACAAAATTGTGTTATGAACGCTAAGGTTTTATTATGAATGAAACATACACCTGAAAGAATAAGAGAACATTAACTGACACTATAGAGTTACAACATTAAAGACTAAATTCCACTGAACTACTAAGTACTAAGATCCTAACTCCGAATGGCCTGTATTTCAAGAATGAAGAATCTGTTAACGCCAAAGCAAAGAACATGAATTGTTAACACGCCATATTCATTTTCAATTGAGATTGTTGAAGACTAGAGATCATCTGCCTCCCAGGTCTAACAGAAAAAAAAAAAAAAGAACTGACAAAAGGTTGCAATTAACTAGCAACTATTCCTCATGTGTTTTCAAATAACAATTTTTTATTATTTATTTTGAGAAACTTTGCTTTTTTCCCTCTCTTTTTCTACATGGTAACCCTGTTAATTAGTTAGAGCAACAACTTCTATTGCCGCCGGCATTACCCGCCATATTCGAGACATTTATGGTAGTTCCTTGTGGAAGGCCAGTAGAGGAAGTAGCCTCTTGTGCTGCCAGTGCTTTTTTACTTATAATGTGATATATATCAAACAAAATGGTTTGAAATGCCTTCTCAACATTATATGCCTCCAATGCTGAAGTCTCTAGAAAGGACAAACCTTCCCTCTCAGCCAAACTTTGAGCATCTTCAGTAGACACTGCTCTCAGATGATTCAGGTCAGATTTGTTTCCAGCCATCATGATAACAATGTTGGAGTCGGCGTGGTCCCGTAGTTCGCGAAGCCACCTCTGCACATTGTCAAATGTTTGCCTCTTGGTTATGTCATAGACCAACAAGGCACCGACAGCTCCTCTGTAGTATGCACTGGTGATGGCTCTGTACCTCTCTTGCCCTGCAGTGTCCCATATTTGTGCCTTCACAGTCTTCCCCTCCACCTGCATAAACATATATATGTTTCCAGGGAATTAATTATAACTCTTCTTGCAGGTGACAAAAAATATATATTTAGCAATGAAAATTCATTTGCTTCACATAGGCAAATCATCAAACATGTTCATCTCTTGACAATTGACATTTCTGCTGATCTTACTTGTCACAGCTGACAGCCCTCAAACCACAAGCATATTATTCTCATCATGCAGAGATAATTTTATTTCTAATCATTTGGGGGAGAAATTTTGCATACTGTTATATAATTTCATTTCAATTTTTTTAGATATAAAATCATAATGTGTTCTTAATTAGATGGGATAACAGCAGCATGGCAGTATCCCATCTCTTTATCATAGATACTAGCATATAGGATGAGTTTTTAATAGTTATTAACTATTGTTCAATGGAGAAAATATCTAAATACACACTGCAGTTCTTCAACCTTCCAATTTGCTTTCTATTCAATCCAATAAAATGTATGATTATTGCTAAGAAATGCATTTCACACACATGCTTAAATTTCATAGCCTATTCTTGATCAAGTGGTCAAGAGTTGGATTCTTGTCACCTAGTCTTCTAAGTACAAATTAAATTTCATCACATGGTAAAAGTGAATCGTGCCACACTACAAGGGCAAAAACTGGTGTTAAAAATGTAATAAAATTATTCATGAATTTTCACCCAATAACAATGGATTGTTAGCATTTCTCTAAGTAAAAATAGAAAGAGAAAGTTCTCCTAACATCGTGAAAGACCAGTTTATTGATGATACCATGTTGTGACATGTATTAAGTAGTACAGTATGATTTTACTGGATTAGTGTAGCAACTTTATAAGAACTTCTCATTTAATAGACTTTCAATTTTCAACCATCTATTCCGATATTATTCACTAAAAATCAATAGTTTTTTCGGAGAACTCGTATGTAAACTCATCCCTGCTCTTAGAATAGTACTAATTTAACTCTATTTTTTTATTTGAATGAATCCAATTGAAACACAACAAATTCAATAAAATTTTAACAATTGAGTGCATTATTCTAAAATTACATAATTATATTCCATACTAGTCAAGAGCCAGTCCTTCATTAAATTTTTCCCGAATCAATCAAAGAATGTACAAACCAACAAAATTACAACAAACCTCAATCCAAAATTAAAGAAAAAAAATGAACATAATATACATTGTACGTATAAATTAACTAAACCTGCAATGTTCTGGTTGCGAATTCAACCCCAATGGTAGACTTAGATTCCAAGCAGAACTCATTTCTCGTAAATCTGGAAAGGATGTTAGATTTTCCGACCCCGGAGTCCCCAATCAATACGACCTTGAAGAGGTAGTCGTATTCATGGTCCACTTTGTACGCCATGCAAATTAAACGAAGGAACGTAAAATAATCAAACTGGGTTTGCGGTTAGAGGGATTGAAGTCTCAAACTTTGGTGCAAGTTTTGCAGAGGAGTGAGGAACAAGGAACAGGTAGGGGAGAGAGAGAGAGACAGAGAGAGAGAAGAAAGGGCACATTGAAGGCCAACAACGTGAGCAGAAGCAAAATTAACGGACGAGAAAGGAACTTTGAATGGACTTAACTTTCATGTGGGATTCCAACGCCCGCGAAAATCGCAACGTGTTTTTCTTTTTAATTTATTAATTATTAATTAATTATCAAATACTATTCATTTTCAAAATTCATATTGATGAGAGTGAAATAACTTATGACTGCAATACCACCACATCGTGGAATAAGGATCTTGTTACATAAAACGGTTTTTATGTTATATATACCCCAAAATCTCTACATTGGCAATGTAAAATGAAAAGAAAAAAAAAATAAGCATACGTCCTTCTCGAATCACGATCATGATCCACGGTCGTGTAAAATGGTGAATTAATTGGTGATTGCACGGTTTTTAATTGCAGTTATAACTGCAATATTTCGATTTTTAACGTTACAATAATTATGATTAAGATTGCATGAGTCGTATTTATTTCCTAGATGTCGTGGAATCTTCAATTTAAAACTGAATTTAATTTATATGCAAGTGTAAGCATCCAATAAGAATTTACTGTTACATAAAAGATATCTTATTTATTAATAAGATGATCATAAAGCCATTGAGCCAAGCTAAGGGTAAAAATATTCTTTTAGCAATTGAAGCCCAATGGCTTTGTGACCTAAAGTATTTGACCATAAATAATACAGTAAATAATAAATTAAAGCTCTTCACTTGATGTTTTCCAAGATTCTAATGCCATGTGGATTTCTTGAAAAATTCTAAGCGTTACATTTGTTTGGTTTTTAGAAGATAAAGTTATTTTTTTCTTTATTTTTTTCCTTTTATTACTTCGAGTAAAGTTTTTATCTCCTTAATTTATTATTTTAACTATTAATTTTCAATCTAATTAATATGGGGTAAATACTTATTTTCATCCCTAAATGTGTAGTACGCTGATAAATTCGTTCTTGAAAGAGGAAAATTCAAATTTTTAAGTGTAAAAAGTGCGACAAATTCATTATTCGGTTAACTTTTGTGTTAATGAAAGTACATGTGACACATAAAAACAAACATGTCATAAAAATGATTGTCAACATGGTTGCTGACTAGATTTTGAACAAAAATGTCAACAAGTTACCATTGAACTAAAATATCAATAATTTTCTATTCGACTTAAATGTCAATAGGCTACCATTGGACCAAAATGTCACTAATTTTCAATTGGACCAAAATATCAGAAATTTTTCATTGGACCAAAATGTTAACAATTTTTTTTGGCGAAAAATGTCAATACGTTTTTATTGGACTAAAATGTCCTTAAGGATAAATCTTTCCTCTTTTTTTATCATTACAAGCATAATAATAATAATAATACAATAATCACTTAAAAAATAGGAAAACAAGCATAAGTTAAAATAAACATAATAATAACCATTAATAACCATTATTTGTTTGTCAAAATAGAAATTATCCAAAATAAACATTCTACCAGTGTATCAAAATAAATATTGTAACATTGTATTAATCATTACAAATTTATTCAAATTATAATAATTAGTCACAATATATTATAAATAAAAGACAACAATATCTCATATTTCACTTCTTCAAATCTTGGTGGCAGGACAATAATAATTAGTCACAATCTATTGATATGTTTGTCTTTCCAAAATAAACATTGTAATAATGTATTAATCATTACAAATTTATCAAAATTATAATAATTAGTCACAATCTATCAGGGTTGTCCCGCCACCAAGATTAGAAGAAGTGAAATATGTGATATTGTTGTCTTTTATTTATAATATATTGTGACTAATTATTATAATTTGGATAAATTTGTAATGATTAATAAATTGTTACAATGTTTATTTTGGATAATTTATATTGTGACAGACAAATTATGGTTATTAATTAATATTATGGTTATTATTATGTTTCTTTTAACTTATGTTTGCTTTCCTAATTATAAGTGATTATTGTATTGTTATTATTATGCTTGTAACAATAAAAAAAGAGGAAAGATTTACCCTTAATAACATTTTGGTTCGATAAAAACATACTGACCTTTTTCGCCAAAAAAAATTACTGAAATTTTGGTCCAATGAAAAATTACTGACATTTTGGTCCAATTGAAAATTAGTGACATTTTAGTCCAATGGTAACTTAGTGACATTTAGGTCTAATAGAAAATTATTGACATTTTAGTCCAATGATAACTTACTAACATTTTCGTCCAAAATCTAGTCATCAGTTATGCTAACAATCATTTTTATGACATTATTAACGGAATGATAAATTTGTTGCACTTTTTACACTTTTGAGGACAAAATTTTGAATTTTCATCTTTTAGGGACGAATTTGTCAGCTCAGTACACATTCAGAAACGAAAATGATTATTTACCCAATTAATATGTTAAATTAAGTATATTCCACCTTATTTATTGTATTTTAGAATAAATTACAGACACTTCTTGATATTTTTTCATATTATACACACGGTATTTTTTTAATGTTTATAACAATCTCTCTTACAAAGATACAAAGATACACAATAATTTTTAAATAATAAGGGATTAGTGTAATGTATTAGAGGTGTTAGTACTGTAATGTTTTTAAACAATTAATAAGGTTAGGGTAAGGAAAAAAAAATATTATAAGCAATCTGATTTTTTTTTATAAAGCATATGTGTAATTTATTCTATGTTTTATTATATTTTTCTTTTTCCATCCAATATTATTATTAACTTTAACGTTACTTAGCTAAAATATTTTGTCTTTTTCTTGGTTGTCTTTTGAGTTTAATTTAGTGTAATTTGTTTCTTAGCTAGACTAGATGGTGAGGCTCCTGCTGTGTGTACGTATGTGTCTTAAATTGTCTTTTCCATCTGCTTGTTGCTTCCAGATGTTGTTTCAGACAAGTAAAGAGACGAACTGGATAGAAAAGATGACAACGAAAGGGCAATAAAAATGGATTTTTTTTTATAAATAAAAACAACTTATTTATGTGGGATATTTTTCTTATAAGTTAAGACAATATTAGATTAGTTTTTATCATCCTAATAATTTTTTTTTTGAGGAACCATCATATTGTGGTTCTCAATTGAGCATTTTATGAATGTTAAAGTTCTTCTTTGCAAAGAAAAAACTTATAATGTTAATTTTTTTTTATGTAAGTCATTAGGTGTAACATCCTTTATTTACTGATATATTCAAATAAATATTTACCAGCATTTTTTTTTTATAATAAAAGTTCCTTAGTCATTAGTTTAATATTTGTGTAAAGTATATTAACTCGATCTTATATAATTTAAAAAAAAAATGATTTGACCTACGTCAAAATTTATAAGGTAACGCAAAGACTTTGAAAAATAGCTCAAAACTCCAAAAATCTAATACCAATTGCATTTGTAAATTATTAT
>QARZ01026839.1:0-13223 GCA_013407115.1 Glycine latifolia
CATTATTATAATTTGAATATATAATTTTTTGTGTGCATTGCATAAGTACAAAGACTAGTTATTATAAGACTATTAAGGTCAACTTTCAAGGCCTTAATTTTACCTTTATCTGATAGGTACTTATTGCATATATACAAGAGACTAAAAAAAAAATAGCATTAGTGAAATACACGTATTTTTTAAAAGATCGTAACCAAAATTTTAGTGATGCCAACATTAGTGGCAAAATATTTAATTTCTGTCATTAAATTTTGTCACTAATTCATTATGGAGAATCTAGTTTTTCTTAGAAGTCAAAATAATTAAAGATATGGGTACAAATTTTGAAAGAAAACATTTTTTGTTTAAGTATAATTAAGTAACATGTACTATAAATTTCATGTAAGTTTAACTAACGGTGTAATTTAGTCTACAGATGAAAAATAGAAGACCATGCACTTTATCATAAGTCCCGCGATTATCTTAAGTTGATTATATAAATCGATAAAGAAAAAGTGAGGGTTGTAAATTTTATGATTTAAAGTCCATGGATGAAATGGATAACAGCTAGCTAACAGGTGTTTATCTGTAACAAAGGTTTGGATAAAGTACTAGAATATTTATGCCTATACTCATATTTTATGAAAAGACTTATACCTGAAATATACCTGTATGGATAACAATTTCAGTGTCTGTACCATATCCATATTTAATGCCGAAGAAAAACAAATGCATATTTAATGAATATCTATTCACTTACTATGTTATTACCTGTATTTTAGTCAAATAAAACAATATTTTAATATATCATCTTAATTCTAATAAATTAATAAAGGAAAAAATATTTTAACATTTAAAATAATTATATAAAAGTTAATGAGACAGGAAAACATTGATTAAAAGTGTGAAATCTAATTTAATTAATTTTAGAAATATTCAACGATCTTTCAGATCTTAATTATATACAGAGTCTAACTACCCAAATCCGAATAAAACTGCCTTTCTATTGCAGAAATTTTCCGTGAATACATTGAGTATGACTCTAAATACCGTCCCTAATTATTCTTCGTTCATGTAGTTTCAAACTCGGAAGGCCTGCCAATATCGTCAGAATCTCTATTTATATCTACCTTTTTGTTTCTTTTAATTAAATTCTTCTAATTTTTAATATATTATTCTCCTTCGGTTTAAAATAAAGGTGTGAATGTGATATTTTGTCCTTAAAAAAGCATAATATTATGATACCCCGCTGAAAAGGAAAAGAGTGGGACGACGAATGCTTTAATTTGATAAAGGAGAAAGAAGTGAAATGGTTTATAAGTGAAACATTAGCATGAAATTGTAAAAAGCTATGTCCATCTTAATTTATTGTACAAAACTATTCAATTTTGACGAGCAAATAATTGTTCTACATTATGACGTTAAAGAGGAAGCAGTTTCACGTACTCTATTAACTTCAATTCTTTAATAAACTCATAAAGAAGGTTGAGACTAGATGGTTTGAAAACTTGAACTCATCATCAGACTATGTTCACACTTCATAACTCGAATTGGGTTCACGATTTTGTCACACAGCTGTAGATTGTAGCTTGGTATTATCAATCTTGACAATTCTGGGAAGTGGGTACTAATTGTGTACCAGCCATAATCTTGTTACAAGATTGTACTTCAGTGCTTTACACCATCACCAATCACCATAGTGGAGTTCTTTTTCCCATCCTGAACCTGGGCACCTTGTCCTTTGTAAACCCACTTGTCAGAAATATAAGACTTTGAAGTTTTATCATGATAATATTGTACTTGATTTTTGTCAGGAAAAAAAGTAAATAAATATATTTATTTACTTTTCATTTAACCTTTAATATCTAGAAGTTATATTAGATCCCGTCCACTCCAAATTGAGTGAATCTATTGAACTTGTTGAAACTCTACCTCTATTGACGACAGATCAAGCTGTCGGTGGCTGTGTAAACTTGATAAAAACATGGTTATATTGTTATCGATATGAATCTTCAGTTGTGTACTGTTTTTAATAATCAATTAATCCATCCTGCGTTAGAATTGGTAAATAGTGGTTTTCTTTAGTTAATTTATGACCTTGTTTGGCTTTTCATGCTATACAAAAAATGAGTATGTACACTGTTAGAGCCAAAATTATCCAACATTTTTTGTTTAAGTTTTTGTTCTTACCGAGTTCTTGGTAGTTTCTAGTTTCTTCCTTCTATCCTTCTTGTCTATTCTGATCTCCAGGATTGTAGTAATCTTCGAGTCCAGGCGAGGTGTGGGGTATCAACAATAGGAACTCCGATGTCTAAGCTAGTAAGAATCTTAGGTGTTTGTCTAGTATTGAATGATAACTTACCTTCATCTTCTGATGTCTCCATGCTTATAAGCATAGTGATCACCAACTTGGTAACTGCCGAGTTAGTGTCCACTATGGTTGTGTGGAAGAAATGGGTGAAGTGAATTAGTCAAGGGAGCTTGAATAGTGATCATGTATTGATCTGACTTTTTTGCATTAGCACACTAGCTTTTGAAATTCTCTTCAAACTTCTTAGCGTTGAGATTCAGAAGACTAGTAGGAGTAATATGTTCCCTTACAAGTACTTGTATATAATGATTATAGTACTATGGCTAATTACTAAGTAAACTTGTTGGTTACTGATTCAGAACCTACTCACAAATGATACAAATTAAATATGTTAACTACTGTGGTTTTCACTTGATTATAGATCAAGTTTAAGTTCAAAGTATGCTTTTGTAAAATAGAATTAAGTGCACAACAATAGTAAATAAAAAGTAGTAAAGAGGGGCACAACACACCTAGGAGTTATACTGGTTCATTCAACTTGAGCTATATTCAATCTCTACAACTATAGGCTTTCCACTAGGATCAAGTACCTTGTGGTATTATTTCTTTGCTAAAGTCTCCATAGGTTCCTACAACTAAGTATTCTTACTTTCTTTCCTGAAGCTTCCCTAGGCTCTTACAATTGGGTAGCCTTTATTTCCTGAAGCCTCCTTAGGCTCTTACAATCAGTATTCTCTAAGCCTTTACATGCTCACCCAAGTATTCTTTCAACAATCCTATTTAGGATTCATCCTCAATAGCACAACTTACTGGACACACACAGTAACCTGCTGTGTTCCCTAGGCCCTAAGAAGCCATAGTTACCTTATTGCTCTTCCTAGCTAGTCCTCTTCAGCAACACCTTTGTTGGACTGAAAATCACTTTCTGTGTTCCTTAGACCTTCAAAAGCAATAGTCACATGACTACTCTTCTAAGATCTCTTAAGTAGCACCTACTACTGGCAACACACAACAACTACTGTGGTCCCTTCACATCAAGGGAAAGGTGGACAAATTACTTTTGGGTTAGGCATAAAGGTTTCACCTATAGTGTTTCAGGCATAGGAATTTCCTTAAGAGAAGGGTTTGTGAATTTACTTTGACCTACTACTTTGGCAATCTTCCTTGCACTTGATCAATTTATAGACTTAATTAAGGAGTGATATGCGCCTAGCATATGATGTTTTCCAAGCTAATAGAAGCTAAGAATTGATCCTAAACCATGGATAAGTGCCTATGTTTATGCTAAATTGCAGAGATTTCCTCCCATGCTGTGAATTCAAGTAATGAAGCATCTTATGAAGAAGGAATCAACCAAGGGAGTCAATTGAAGCAGAGTGAATGGCGCCCCAGGCGCCAATTCCACGCCCCTGGTGCCAGAAGCACAAAATAGGAGGTTGGCCAATGGAATTTGGCGCCCCAAGCGCCAAAATGGCGCCTCAAGCATGGGAAATGAAGACCAAAACAGTTAGTCACTGGAATTTCACGCCCCAGGCGCCAGAGCTCGAAAGTTGCAGAGTTTTAAAGCTGATAAGGGGTAGAAGTGGGTTTTCACCCTTCCCTTATAAATATCTTAACCTCAGCATTGAAGGCACGTTACTACACTTCAGAAATCACAATTTCTAGGGTTTTAGAAGCTTGGGAAGCTTTGCTAAGGCTTGGGAGTTGAAGGTTCAAAGTGGAGGTTCTTCTCCATCTTCTTCTCCTTGTGCTTCAGCTGGGCATGTTTCTTTTTGATGTAACACAGCCAACCATTATGAGTTTGGCTAATTCTATATTGTAGTTAGGGCTAAGCACTTAATGTAACTTCCATTGGGATGTATTGAATGCTATTATTCATTTATCAAAAGTTATTTTACTACACTTTGCTTGGATTGTTTTATTTCTTCCTTGGATTTGATCACTCTAATGAAGGATTAAGAGCTAGGGTTCACAATAGGAATGTTGGGACACTAGTCTTGGAACTAAGTGAAGTAACTTACTTGCATTACCTAGGGATAGGAATGTATGTTTGCAGTTCTCTTGAATGTGTTGCTTAATGCTTAACCCTAGGAAGGTCACTAAGGGATTAGGGCTTGCAATTGGGTTAAAGGGTTATTTATCTAAGGAATTAGGAAATAGCTAAATTGTTATTTAAACACATGGCTGAGTAATCTAGATATTTGAATGTAGTGAACAATACAATGTCATTGGGAGGAAACATTGAGTGTGGGTTGCCCTAGCTACTGTCGTCGCATATCGTTATAACATCAATTTACTTGTTAATACGCTTTTAATGTTCATAGCTTAGTTTAATTCCAATTATTACACATACACAAAACCAACTTTACTTAATTAATTGTCATCCAACTTATCGATACGAATTACAATTTAATTGGCATAACAATCCTCGTGGGAACGATAACTCACTTATCACTTTATTACTTGAAACGAACGGTATGCTTGCCGGTTTCGCAACAAGTTTTTGGCGCCGTTGCCGGGGATTGCTTTAGCCAATTTTATTATAATTCTTTATCTTTAAGGTTGGAATTCTTTTGTTACTAATCTGCTTCTTGAGTTTATGCGAGGTACAGTTGACCCTGCAACTCTCCAGTTCGATCCTGAGGTAGAAAGAACTGCCAAGAGGAACATGAAGTTAGTTAAACAAAGAAGAGAAGCAGAGACATCTAGCTCTAGACCAACACAAGAAGAAGAAGAAGAGAAAGAGCTAGATATGGCTGAAAGACACAATAATCAGCCGAGACCTGAGGATGAACTTATGGAGGATATCCTTGCTCCTTTGTTCACCAGGCTTACATCCAGCATAGTCAGACCACCGATACAAGCGAACAACTTTGATATCCACCCTTCTCTTATCAGTTTGGTGGAAAGGAGCCAGTTCGGTGGAGAGGATGATGAGGACCCTCACGACTTTGCTGACAGATTTCTACCAATCTGTGACACTATCCGCCACCAAGGAGTGATGGACGATGCCATAAGGTTACGGCTCTTTCCGTTTGCTTTGAAAGGAAAGGCTCTCAGGTGGTTAGACCGACAAGCCTCTAACAGTATTACCACTTGGGAGGAGCTAATGGCTAAGTTCTTTGCCCAATACTTTTCCATGGAGAAGTATAATAGATTGGTGAATGAGATCACCAACTTTACTCAACAACAAGGAGAAACTCTATGTGCGGCATGGAACAGATTTCAAGAGCTCATCCGGCGATGTCCTCAATATGATATGCCAGTAGGCAAGAAGGTGCGCATTTTCTTTAATGGGATGACACCTGAGTCTAGACTAGTGGTGAATGGAGCAGCCGGGGGTTCTATAAGGTCCAAAACTGCAGCTCAAACCTTCGATTTGATTGACTCTTTGGCCAGAAATGAAAATGAAAGCATTGTGGCACAGGCCAAAAGAGAAGTAATTCATTTGGGCAACGGTGACGTGATGTTGGCGGAGCAGAAAATTTTGTCACAACAACTAGCTATCCTCAATGCTAAGATTGATAAGCTTGAAATTTCCAAAGCTCAAGCTTCTTCAATCAAGGCAAATGTAGTTGTTTGTGAATATTGCCAGGGGGACCATGAGTCCAATGTTTGTCCAAGTTTGGTAGGGGCTGATCCGATTCAAGTCAACGGTGTATGGTATGACCAAAGACCACCACAAGGTTATTAGAGGAACCCTAACCAAGCTTCAGGGAGTAATTATCAAAGAAGAATCCAAGGAGGTGGGTTGGACTACAAGTCTAACCATTATTTGCAACCACCTCCTATCCCTCCCAATGAGCCATCTGAGTTAGAAAAAGCGATGGCACAACTGGCCAGGACCACAAATGATCATATCCAAGCCACCGATGCATTCATGAATGAGATGAGAGCCCACCATAAAAACCAAGATGCATCCATTCGGAACTTGGAGATTCAAATTGGTCAGTTATCTAAGCAACTAGCAGAGAGGCCACAAGGCCAATTCCCTAGTGATACTATAGTCAATCCTAGGGAACATGCAAAGGCTATCACCACTAGGAGTGGAATTGTGATTACTCCCCACAAGAAACCCAAGGTAAACCAAAAGGAGGCTGAAGAGGAAACTACCCCAGTTGCTACGGAACCAAGGGTGGAAGTACCTTCAAGCAACCCCAAGCAAAAGGAGGAAGTTTCACTGAATCCAAAACAGCCCATGGATTTCTCCAGGTTTGAAAAACCACCTTATCCTGTGAAGCTTAAACAAAAAGCTCAGAAACAGTAGTTTGCCAAATTTCTTGAGATGTTTAAGAAGCTACAAGTGAATATCCCATTCGCAGAGGCCTTGGCAAATATGCCCAATTATGCCAAGTTCATGAAGGAGATATTGTCCAAAAAGCATAAATTACAGGAGTGTGATACAGTGGTATTGACAGAGGAGTGTAGTGCCATTATTCAAAAGAAGATGCCTCCGAAGCTTCGTGATCTCGGAAGCTTCAACATTCCAATTGCCATTGGGAATGTTAATGTTGGGCGAGCTTTATGTGACCTTAGTGCTAGCATCAATCTAATGCCATTGACAATGTGCAAATCCTTGGGCATATCTGAATTGAAGCCCACCATGGTGTATCTCCAATTAGCCGATCGATCTTTGAGAAAGCCAAGTGGAGTCTTAGAGGATGTTCTTGTCAAAGTTGACAAATTCATCTTTCCAGCTGACTTCATTGTCCTAGATATGGCAGAGGAGAGAGAGATACCACTTCTGTTGGGTAGGCCATTCTTAGCTACGGCCCGTGCATTAATAGATGTTGAGAAGGGCAAACTAGAGTTGAGGATGGATGATGAGTCAGTGGTCTTTAATGTCTTTGATGTGATGAATAATCCATTTGACAGGGATGATTGCTTCAGAATAGATGTGTTGGATGAATGTGTTCAATATGAAGAATCCCTTGTTCAAGATATAGAGGAAGACACAAAGATTCTAGACTCAAGCATTCCACAAGATGTAGTGGAGGTGGCCATGGAAGTACTTGAGAAGAAGGCAACTAACATTGTTATTGCTGCTCCTAAAGTAGAGTTAAAAGAGTTGCCTGAATCTCTTAAATATGTGTTCTTGGGAGAAGAGGAAACCTATCCAGTCATTATCAACCAAAGCCTATCTAGAGATGAGGAAGACAAGCTCTTGAAGGTGTTGAAGGAGCACAAGACAGCTATTGGTTGGTCTATTTCAGATTTGAAGGGGATTAATCCATCATTTTGCACTCACAAGATCTTAATGGAAGATGATGTCAAGCCGGTAAGGCAACAACAAAGGAGACTCAACCCCATCATGAAGGAAGTGGTCAGAAAAGAAGTAGTGAAGCTTCTTGATGCGGGTATGATTTATCCTATCTCGGATTCCGCATGGATAAGCCCGGTACAAACAGTACCCAAGAAAGGTGGGGTCACTGTGGTCCAGAATGATAATAATGACTTGATCCCTACTAGGACCATTACCGGGTGGCGGATGTGTGTAGACTACCGGAGGTTGAATGATGCGACCCGAAAAGACCATTTCCCACTTCCTTTTATTGACCAGATGTTAGAGAGGTTGGCTGTCCATGATTACTACTATTTCTTGGATGTATATTCCGGCTACAACCAGATTCCTGTGGCACCTGAGGACCAAGAGAAGACTGCGTTCACTTGCCCCTTTAGAGTCTTCGCATATAGGCGGATGCCCTTCGGTCTTTGCAATGCCCCTGCGACTTTCCAAAGGTGTTTATGGATGACTTTTCTGTATTTGGTTCTAGTTTTGATGCATGCCTATTTAATTTGTCCAAAGTCTTAAAAAGGTGTCAAGAGACCAACCTTGTTCTTAATTGGGAGAAGTGCCATTTTATGGTACGTAATGGCATTGTCTTAGGCCATAAAATCTCCTCCAAGGGGATTGAGGTTGACGAGGCTAAGCTTTTATTGATTGAAAAATTGCCTCCACCCGCTAATGTTAATGGTGTTCGTAGCTTCTTAGGCCATGCGGGGTTCTATAGGCGTTTTATTAAGGATTTTTCCAAAATAGCTAGGCCTCTTAGCCAATTGTTGGTCAAAGACTCTGAATTTGACTTTGATGATAATTGTTTGCATGCTTTTAATGTTTTGAAAGAGAAGCTTACAACTGCACCTGATTGGAGCTTACCATTTGAGTTAATGTGTGATGCTAGTGCTTATGCTATAGGGGCTGTGTTGGGTCAACTTAAGGAGAAACTTTTGCATGTGATTTATTATGCTAGCAAGATTCTAAATGAGGCACAAGTGAATTATGCCACAACTGAAAAAGAAATGTTAGCGGTAGTCTATGCATTAGATAAGTTTAGACCTTATTTGATTGGATCCAAAGTTATTGTTTTTACTGACCATGCTGCCCTGAAGTATTTGCTAACTAAGCAGGATGCAAAGCCCCGCTTGTTGCGGTGGATGCTCTTATTTGAGGAGTTTGATCTAGAAATTAAAGACAAGGCGGGTGTAGAGAACAAGGTGGCTGATCACCTATCTAGGATTCAAGAGAAGACTCTTCTAGATGGCCCTGAGCTGGAGATAAATAAGTCCTTCCCAGATGAACAAGTGATGGCAGTCATGAGTGGACCCTGGTTTGCAGACATGGAAAACTTCAAAGCAGCTGGAATAGTGCCTGATGAGCTTACATGGCAACAGAAGAAGAAATTCTTCCATGACGCTAAGAGGTATCATTGGGATAATCCCTTCTTATATTTTCAATGCGCTGACGGTGTTATTCGTAGGTGCATAGCTGAATTTGAGGTGCCCAAGGTCTTGTGGCATTGTCATGCCTCAGACTACGGAGGCCACTTTGGTGGAAACCGAACAGCCCACAAGGTTTTACAGAGTGGATATTATTGGCCCACCATATTCAAGGATGCTAAGGAGTTTGTTGAGAACTGCGACAGATGTCAGAGAACGGGTAACATATCCCGTAAAGATGAAATGCCTCTCAACAACATCTTGGAAGTGAAGCTATTTGATGTGTGGGGGATTGAATTCATGGGACCATTTCCCAAGTCATATTCCAACCAATA
Organism: Glycine latifolia; assembly: GCA_013407115.1. NCBI lineage: Eukaryota > Viridiplantae > Streptophyta > Magnoliopsida > Fabales > Fabaceae > Glycine > Glycine latifolia. Next base: position 9,343 of record QARZ01026839.1, read on the forward strand.
CATATTGGTGGCTGTTGATTATGTCTCAAAATGGGTTGAAGTAGTGGCCTTACCCACTAATGATGCTAGGGTGGTGTCTTCCTTCCTGAGAAAGAATATTTTCACGTGCTTTGGGGTTCCTAGAGCAGTTATTAGTGATAGAGGGACCCATTTTTGCAACAAACAGATTGATAGCTTGCTCACCAAATATGGTGTCACCCATAAGGTAGCTACCCCTTACCATCCGCATACTAGTGGCCAAGTAGAGATCTCCAATAGAGAATTGAAGAGGATATTGGAGAAGACTGTTGGAAACTCAAGAAAGGATTGGTCAAGGAAGTTGGACGATGCACTTTGGGCTTACAGGACTGCATTTAAAACGCCAATAGGTATGTCGCCATTTCAGTTGGTATATGGTAAGTCTTGTCATCTTCCGGTTGAGCTTGAGCATAAGGCCATGTGGGCCACTAAATTTCTGAATTTTGAACTCACCAAAGCTAATGAAAAATGTTTGTTACAATTAAATGAATTGGATGAGTTTAGAATTACAGCATATGAGAATGCCAAGCTATACAAGGAAAAGACTAAAAGATGGCATGACAAGAGGATTCATCCGAAAGAGTTTGAACCTGGGCAACAGGTATTACTGTACAATTCGCGACTGCGGCTGTTTTCAGGTAAACTCAAGTCTAGATGGTCTGGACCCTTTGTGGTTGTGAAGGTGTTTCCTCATGGAGCAATAGAAATTTCTCCGCTTGATGCCAATAGACCTTTCAAGGTCAATGGTTGGAGGCTTAAGCTGTATCATGGTGGCCAAATTGAAAGGGATGCAGTATCGGTCCCTTTGGATGCCCCTGAATCTTAAATGATTTCCGTCAAGCTCGTGACGTTAGACAAGCGCTCATTGAGAGGCAACTCAACTCTTATGATTGTTGTTTTCTATCTTTTCCTTAAAGTAGGGTAGTTTCTTTTTCTTATTCTGCATATTAGTTAGGTTGGGAGATAGCTTAACCATTAGACTTACTTTAGCATGTGAACTCAACACTTATCTTAACCATCTTTTCTTCATTTCACTTATGTAGTATAATGCCTTTTGTTGTGGTTATTCTCAGAATAGGAATGGATTTAGACTATTAAAGCTGTTATGTGCATTTTGTTTCTGCATTAATCCAAGCATGTTATCTTTCTTTTCATATTAAAATAGATTAGGATATTGTCTTTGATTGCATATAGTTTAGGAATAGGCATGTAGTGATTTAGGTGAAGAAAAGATGTTAAAATTGCAAACTCTGCAAATTTTCTATCTGAAGATGGCGCCCCAGGCGTGAGAATGGCGCCTCCAGCGCCAACAGCTTAGAGTTCCCCCCTGGAATTCCACGCCCCAGGCGTGAAACTCACGCCTCCAGCGCCATCATCCTGGAACCCACTGGAATTTCACGCCCCCAGCACGAAAATGGCGCCCCAGGTGCGAAACCCTCTAGACAGCTTTTTAAATTGGAAAGTTGTAATTTTTTTTCTCATAACTCTCACTCCAATAGAAATCAAAAGACCTCACGCCCAATCCCCTTCAATTCCATGCCCTTTCCACGCCTCAATCCTCATTGAAACTCATTCAATCATCATTTCCATTAACCCTCATTCAATTCCATTGACTTCCTCCCACTAAACCCCATTCCATCTTTCTCTCACCCTTCCCTTTTTCATTTCCACTTCACTCAAAGGGCAGAGCATTCGGGATTTTGGGTTTCTTTCATGTTTTCACGTGGGCTAGCATCATTTCATTGCATTCTTCATTCTCATCTGCATTTTCTCATGGCTGGAGACAAGGTACGTGAATTTGTACCTATGAACTACATGTTTTTGATTCAATGCCTGCTGGTATTCATTTTGATTTCTTTGTTGTGTGTGTTTGGTTGTCATATGGTTTTGGGATGTGTTTGGGATATCTTAAATTGTTGTTCTTCCTCTCCCACATTCTCCATTGAGATCATTTGAATTGTTCTTATGCTCCTAATCTAGCTTTTAGATTTTTTTTTGACATTGTGGGTTAGGGCTGGTCATTGAAAACATTCTGTCATGGTTGCATTATAAAGGTGCTCTGCTTGTAATCATATCCATGTGGGTCCTGCATTCTACATTATGAGCTTGTTAAAAAGTATTTCACCTTAACTAAATCTGCATAGAAATGGTTCTCTATTTATAATGATCCATTTGGAACCACTGTTTTAAAGGTAAATATGGGAATTGTAGGCTGTAATGGTGAGTTGTTTGAAAATTGCTGTGATTACTTTCTATGAAAGCTGGAATCATGCTGAAATCACTGTTTATACTGCTGCAACCTTGGTCTCTTGTGCCATACCTAATTGTCAAGTTGCATAGCCTTTGTAAATTGAGATTTGGAAACCTCATTTCAATTCATTGAGTTGGTAACTACATTATATTGGAATTCTGTGTGTGGTGGCTTGTGTTGCCTAGACTTTCTGGTTAGTAACATGGTTTTAGTATGGATGTCCTGTTCCTATACTTTGTGGCTTTGTCTGATTGCATTCCCAGTTATCCAATGTGAATGAATTTGATTTCATAATTCTTTGTTGAACTTTCTTGGACAGAGTGCATAGCACAGCTAATTTGCATGACCACTATTGAATTAATCTGTGTTGTATGGTTGAGCTCTAAATCTGGGAATCATGTTAGACATATTGTTTTCACTGTTTGGCACTACAATTCTATGTGAGACATTTCTTTTATGCAAATCGGTCATATGTCTTCTTGATGAATGATGTTTCTTTGAACTGAATTGAGTATAGGCATATAAGAGTCCATATCCTGCATAACTGTTTTGTAGTTGATTGAGTAACCTACATTGATTCGAATTTGAATTGTAAAGTGAATTAATGTTGGTAAGCTTCCATCTAAATCTAGAATCACTTGGAAATGATTATTTATGCAGTAGGTGTTTGTCTCTTTTTGAACTAATACCGAAATGCTCCATTTGTGCATCATAGACTAGGTTGTAATTAGTGTCACATCATTGTGCAGTATCCCTATGATTGTTTTGACCTTCTTTGCCCATTCTTCAATGGTTGACTAGATTCGTTGTGAATTGATCTATTTCCTTGTGTTAAGAACTGTCTATACCATTGTGAATGGGTTAATTATGAGTCACACATGCTAATGCTGAATCTGTGATTACTTCACCTGGTCTGGACTTAGTCAATGACTATACCTGATAGAAACATGGATTTCTTTCTTCCCCTCGATGCAGATGCACATTAATTGGTTAAATCTTTGTTGAACTGCCTGGTACCATGCTTTCTTTTGTGTTTTGCATATTGACTGCAATGCTATATCTGTCTTTCTCAATTTCCCATGCATAGAATGAAATATCTAAAGTTGTCATTTGAACAACGATATAGTTCACATTAAATCTGGGAATTGTGAAAAAGGACCAATGCGTGTACTCTTCCGTTTTGTTGAAACAATTTAATAGATTAATTGTGGTGCTTTGAATTTTCTGATGTTTCAGGGCAAATAAGTGGTACAGAGCAAGAAGAAGAGCACAGCAGGATCTAGTAGCAAGCGCCCTAGGATCACCACTTTCGACGAGGGCCGTTTCCTTTCCTTAGAGCATCAAGAGAGATTTGACAGGTGGTACCTCCCTAAGAAGTTCATCCTGGAAAAGCGTATAAAATTGGATGAATTCCAGGATGACTCTCCTATCTTGGAGGTAGCTCTTGGACGTAGCTGGGAGAAGTTAGTCACCTTCGCTGAGCCCAGTTCCAGCTCAATCCTAAAAGAATTTCTAGCCAATGTGGACCGAGACAAAGTGCAGGAGACTCGAGTCAGCTGAGTGCAAGGAGTGACGGTCCCATTTGATCACGAGTTCATTGAGAGCTTCCTCC
>QARZ01027166.1:0-11882 GCA_013407115.1 Glycine latifolia
TTACCAACTCTAACCAATTCACCCCCCCTCTTGGTTAAGTGTGAAGTGTTCCTATCTTTTACAAAGATTACCTCAAGGAAACCAAGAAAGAAGGATTTGGGAGCTCCGTTCTCTACCAAAACTTCGAGAGGAGTTTCGAAGATTTCGCTCTGATTAAGAGGTTCTTCTCTGTGTCGTGGTCCCGTGGCAAGCAACGGCGGCCTGTGGTGGTTGATGGTGGTCATGGGTTGTGGAAAGGGAGTTTCTAGGGTTTGGGTATGAGTTTTAGAGAGAGAAAATGAAGAAAACGCGTTTCTGCGTACTGCTAGACGTATTTATAACCCGAGTCTCTCGCTCAACGCGCCTTCCTCACTCAGCATGGCAACATGTCTTGCTCAGCTCAATTTCCTCTCTGTTAGGAAATATCTGGGAATTGCGCTCAGCGCGACTTGTCTCACTCAGTGCGCTGCTCGCACTTAGCGTGAAATCAAAAGTTGTCATATTGAAGATCCCAACGGTCAATGGATGCAGAGATGGAATGTGAGGTGTCCAAATTTGAAGGCGATCCAACGGTTAACAAATCCGGGAATGTAGTTTTACCAAAACAAGTTATGGGTCAAACTATCACTCATGTATTACAACCATAAATCAAACAATTAGGCACAACTTAACATTCATACCAAGCAATTTTACAAGGACAATCTACACAATCAATCAACTAATACAAACTAATCAAACAATCAAATAACACAACAAATACATCAAATATCTATTTTCAGTTATAGAAATTTCAGGGTGTTACATAACTCACATAGATTCTCTATGATCAAGACATAGAGAAAACCTATCTCTACTCTTACCTTTAGAAACACCTATTCTAGAAAAATCGTAAGAAAAAATATTGTTATAGTTACACAAAAAGAAATTCAAAAGGATTCACAACCAAGTTGTACGGAAAAAAACCACCTGATGATCCACTACTGATGTATGCAAAAGATTACCAGACTTGAATCAATGGTGAAAGAAACTACTTCAGAACTTTCCTTCCAAAACTTCTTTTGAAACCTTGCCCAAAAAGAAATCCTCTTTAGAAATCTTGAAGCTTGAGGATTTGTGGGTCTAACATAGCATAACACTTGGAATCTTTTCTTACTTCAGCCATGTAATCGATTATTTCACTATGTAATCAATTATCACAGGAAGGCTTTGATTTAAACATGTGCCAAGTAATCGATTACCCATATATCGTAATCGATTATCACAGGAAGACTACTTTGTGATTTTGTGTAGTATAATCGATTACCATACTCTTGTAATCAATTAAAGTGTTCTTTAAAGCTTAAGTAATAGATTACCATTTGCTAGTAATCGGTTAAACCAGTGAGAAATTGTTTTTCTAAAAACTTAAACATGGAACACTTGGCTTTTTATGCATTCATGAAAACTTTATGTTTCAAAAAAGTTTTTTCACAAAACTTATGCTTTTATGAAAACATAAATGCAAAACCATGAATGAGCTTTATGCAGTGGATCATAGGAAGTTTCTTCTTAGACATACACAAATTACAACTACCAATCAATTGAATTGACATGTAAAAAGCCTAAATACTTTGCTGTCTAAGAGACTCAGCTTCTTGATCATCTTGAGCTCCCCCTGACTCTAACAAATCTCACCTGCATATAGTTTAGTTACCTAGGACAGAATTGATTCTAAAGCCATAGGATGTCACTATCCTAGACCATTTAAGGAAAGTCCATGACATTGAAAAGTCTACACCTAGAACTCAACAATCCTATTCTAGAAGTTCCTTTTGGAATTTAGTTGCTGCCAGTACACACACACACATACACATACCATATTATGTATGGAAACATTAAAAGTGATAAAACCTGCTGTCAAAATGACACTGGTTCATACATATATATTAACTACCCCACACTTTCAGACTAAGGAACTCAGTGCTAAAGAAATATAGAGATAATGATAATGAGTAATTAGAGAAATTACTCTTGCCCTAATTCCCACACTAGAATTCTAGAAGACACGTCTTGTTAACTCTTTCATAAATTGAAAAAAACCCTCAATTACATAATGTCAAACTTGTAAAATCTAATGGTATCATGTGAAACTTATAAAATCTAATGAATCTATTAACTCTATATAGGATACTTGTTAACTTGATGCTTCATATATAGCAACTACATCGTTGAAGAAAAGCCATAATAAGAGAAATACAAGTAATGAATCTTATTACTTGGGTGGGCAAAATATCAAGAATCTCAAATCATGAAAATAAAGTTACTTCATCCCAAGACTGTATGGATGCAACTCTTGGGTATAGAGGCACTTTAGGATTGAAAAATGATATGAAATTGGAAACTGCCACAAGCTTAGGTTGTAGTGTTCAATCAGAAGACTATAAGTTAGCCCACAAATATATACAAAGTCTGAATGAAGATAGGCTGGTTCCCTATTAAGTGCATTAGTGTAAAATTGTGGCTGCAATGATACATATAAGGTGAGTATATTTAGAAACAACAATGTCAAACTGTGGATTGGCTCTAATTGATATATAGCTTTGTTAGGATAATTATGTTTGCTTAAATCCTCAAAATCATTTTTGTAAACTGCAGTTTTATGAAGATAGTGGGTTAGCAAATTCAACTCACTTAGTATGTTACAATATACCCAATTTCAAGACATGCTTTGCTGTTATTTTTTGTATTGAGTAGTACTATTATTTTTTGTAGTCTTGTTTAAAAATCAGTATTATTTATTTACAATAATTATTTTTCTATATAAAAAAGTATTTCTAACTACTTAAATTACATCTTATATTTAGGGATTGATGTTGAAAATGAGAGATCAATTTTAAATTAAAATATTGTATTTTAATGAGTCCCATAACAATACAATGAATATTTATTTCCTAGTTTTGATGACTAATTAAAATACTTTATAAAGCAAGATGTTTTAAACTTCCATGTGATTGTCTTAGGCTCCCCTACTTCCAGTGATTTAATTATTTGAGCTAAAAATTGAATAATTGAATAATCAGCTATAAAATTGGACACAAAATAAATAAGAATGTATGCTTCATTGAAGCTACTATGCTAAAAGCCTAGATTTACTTGGTTAACTAGGAAGATAAGAATGCAATGTATGCTTCATTGTTATCAAGCTTCTTTTACCTTTGTAAAATGTGTGTATGTGTAACGACTCGCCTTGTCACTACGATATCACTAACTCTAAACGTGAAATTTTAAATTTTTAATGAAAAATCCATTAATTTGATTGTGAAAATGAGAGTAAATTTTTCGCGATACTACACTCACCAGACAATGCACAAATATGTAGATAAATAAATATACATATATAGATAAACTGAACCATTATATGTCATTCACATGTCAGAACATAGTTTAGTTTTTACATGTATCTAAACCTGGAACCCACTAAGAAGGAGATGATAACGAAACACAACTCTCTCCCAAAATATTGCTTAATTGAGTTTGTTGACACAAATAATCAATTGGTTGATATTTTTACTAAACCCCTTGCTAGAGATAGATTCTATGCTCTTAGGAAGATGCTAGGTATTCTTGATGAATCTAATATTTGATAGCATGCTTATGATGTGTCTGACTACATGAAATACCACTCACAAATTGATTATGCATCACATTTGGTTAAAATACAAATTCTGATGAATGACACTATTTATGTTGCATAATTGTCTGTTTTAATTGATTACTATACGTATTAGTCGATTGTTTGATGTTTAAAGATAATTTAGAGTAAAAAACCCTCTGGCATAATCAATTACCCTGTGTTTTAATCGAATACTTGGTACTTAAAGTCTATTTCAAAATTAAACACTCTCAAGACTTATTGATTACCTTTCGTATTAATCGATTACTTGGTGTTTAAAAGGCTATTTCGAGTTGAGAACTCTCTGGAGTAATCGATTACCCCATGATTTAATTGATTACTTTATGCCTGAGAGTTATTTCAAAATTCAAAACTCTTTGGAGTAATCGATTATATAATGACCCTGTGATAAATCTGGGATCGTGTGGTGATCTCGGATGAACTCGGATGAGCTCCGAGGAGCTCGTATTTTGTTGACTTGTAAGAGCTACCAGGTAGAGAGATCGGAAGAGCTCACAACCCCTTTTTGATAGAGTTACCGGGTTAGTGATCCCGGAAGCGGTTGTGAGGAACCTTGGACTTGTGAAGTACCAAGGTAGGAACTTGGATTAGGTCGGATGAGGTCGGAGTAGGACAGATGAGGTCAGAATAGGTTGGATTAGGTCGGATGAGGTCGGAGGAGGAGGGAACATTGGACGTACTATAGTACCAAGGACGGGTTCTTATGCAACCAATTACATAAGTATTTGTAAGCGATTAAAACAGTCAATATTTGCTGTTTATACCAGACTTAGCTTTATGACACGTGTTGACTCTACATATTCACTTTACACAAGTGACACGTGTCGACTCCCTGCTGGTTGTTTTGACGCAGGAAGACTCTCATATTATTTTATGACGCGTGTTAACTTTCAGGCTATTTAAGATATGCACGAGTGAGATATTTCAGTAGAAATCTAATTTCCACCGCCTTTGCTAAAACACTTTCTCTTTCTTATTCCATATTTCCTTCATTGTTAAAGTGAGAAAAGCTTCCTAGATAACCATTCCTTAACCTAAACATCTTCACATCCAACGTAAGGATTGAAGAGAATCACCATATAAACTAGTTCCCACCCGTTGTTCTTTGAAAGAATCATCAGACGAGGAGATCATTTCTTCAAAAGAAGTTTAAAGTTTCAACCTTTAAGAGTTAGAAGGCACCGTAAGGACATTCAAGCTTTTAGAAGTTGTCCAAATACTTCCCTTGACATTTTTACGGTAAGACATGTAAGTTTTTTCGTTTCCTTTGAGTTTGGAATTAAGAGGAAAAATGACCCATATGAGTTAGAGTTGGTTTTGGGTGATATTTATTTGGAAAGATATGCTTAGGAGGTTGTTGTGATAAAGGTTCAACCTTGAAAGCTAACTTTTTTGGGTTTCGGGTATTTTGTTATGCCCAGATATTTTTGGCGGTTTACAAGTCAACGTTGGAGGTATATGTATGAGATCTGGAAAAGAAATGGGTTCTTTTCATGAAACGGTTGAAAACCATTCTTGATATCTTTCTTGCCTGGTGTAGGGCTTGATAAAGAAGATATCGGTGGTCGTGAACACGAGGCTGAGGTAGTTGGTGCTGTGATCAGAAGGTAAGCTCTCTGTTCTTAGGAGTTTATTCCCTTGATTGTATTCCACCATACTCCTGAGGAGTGATGGTTTTTGAATGTCATAGTGTGTGTATTTACATTGTGTGTTATTGCTTTTTGATTGAAAACATACATGTAATGGAGATGTGCACTGGTTGTCTAATTTGTATAATTGGATATACATTTGTGTACGAGGAGTGCACTGGTTGGCTAATTTGTATATCTGGATATACATTTATACATGTCAGTGCTGGAATGACATATTGGTGGAATTATCACGTGGAGTCTGTGGTCTAGGACCTTAGGCCGGGATACGTGATGTGTATGCGGAGTGCACTGGAAGATATACAAGAGTGCACAATATGTGTACTGGCTGTCTAACTTGTATATCTGATATGCAATTGTGTATGATATCTGCACTGGTTGGCTAAATTGCATATTTGTGATGGAATGGCACGTTGATGTGGTTATGTACATGTGATGTTTATTATAAGGCTGGGTTGGCTATGTTATTTGTAATGCCAATATAAATGCTATGTACTATGGAAGTGAACCAGGGGGAGGTGAGTCTCCAAGAACCCTGAGTTTACTGAGATTGTATCTCATCCTAGTTGGGGATTATATTTTACTGCAGGTGATAGCTAGAAAGCGGAGGACGAGGTCCGGGGTAAGAGACCTGAGTAGGGGTTGTTCAGCAGATCTCAATTGAGAAGCCGAGTTGGCTGAGGCCGGTTTGGATACTAATTAAGGATCCCGAACAAGAGGCCGAGGCCGGGTTCGAGGAAGCGGATTTTGGAAGGTGGATCTTTTGGAGAGCCTGTTGGCTCAATTAGCTTGTATATTTTGTAACCCGGTATGGGTTTGTTTTGTATGAGGTACCTTATGGAACAGAACCCGGGTGCCGGGATGTATATCAAAATTCCATACATAATATTTTAGTTGTGTTGTATGACGTAAGATGACGTCTTATTATTTATGCTTCCATGTTTACTTGTTACGTTAAGATTTGTTGCGCTTAAGACCATATTATAATGTTAATGAACCGGATGCATACGGGGTCGTTACAGATTACCCCTTCATATTAATCAATTACACCAAGTTTAGAGGCATACTTCGCCCTAAAATAATCGATTACGAGGGTTATGTAATCGATTACTTATGTTGTTTCTGCAAATCTGCACAATTTTCAATGAAACATAATTGACATCTTATGTCTAATTCAAATTCAAATTTTGGTTCAGTGAATCCAGACACTCTTGGAATTCGAGATAACTGTTATCAAGTTTTCAAAATTCAAATTTTAAACTAGAAAAATCTCTATAAATACAAATTTTCAAAGCCTAAAATCCTCACACCTGAAAATCACTCTCTCCCTTAGCAAAATTAAGCAAATCTTCTGCTCTTTCTCTTTCTCTTTCAACCAAACCTCTGCCCATTCCTTTCTTCTAAAAAACACCATGTCTCATCCATTTGCATTTTAGAAAATCAAGACCAGCAAAATGAAAGTTGGCCAAACCTCTAGAGTTGTTGAGAACAGGCTAAATACCTGGTTCTCTATTGAAGTTGAGAGGAAAAACTATATGCAGTTCAATGCAACCAAGCTTGAGATGCCTCCAAAATATCTAGAGCTTGATTGGTTTGTAATTGAGGGATTCACATTCCCTAAAATGCTGCAATCATAAGGCTTAAAAAAGCTGCTAGAGATAAAGGGTACTTTTTACCCTGAATTGGTAAAAGTATTTTATATTTGTGCCAAGACAAGCATGGATGGTGTTCTCCGCTCCCAAGTGAATGAAGTTGCCATGGAGATTGATGACACTGTGTGGAATGCAGTGGTTGGCATCTCTTGTGGAGGTGTTAGAAGGTTTAAAAAAAAAGGAGGATATTCAAAGATGGATACATACAGGGGTATGTTGCTGGATCCACAGTCTCAAATAAGGAACAAATTAGTGGTTGGTATCATGACTGGTGAATATAGGCTTCTTCACTACATCATTACCAACATCCTTACACCAAGGTCAACCAATCATGCACATATCACTGATGATGATCTGCAACTTGAAAATAGTATGAATACACACAATAACCAAGAGGGGGGTGAATTGGTTTAAACTTGGTCTTTTAAAATCTTTAAAATAATCGGAGTATTAAGAATCGTATGACAAACACACCCTTCGAAATCTTTCAGTCAATCAAGTACCAACCTTTAAAGAAAGCAATAGCTGAAAATATATTTCTGTTGATGTTGAAAAGATTATCCAAATGAATCACAATCAATGATAGCAAGAAGAGATAAAGAGAAAGTACTCAACACCAAGAAATATATTGGTTCACTTCTCAACTTGAGAAGCTACATCCAGTTTCTTCCAACCAACTTGGTTAGAGTTCCACTATTCACAAAATTCTTTTCTTACAAGCTTACAACAATCACCCTTAATCAAACCTAGATTAAGATAAGAAATCTAACACCTTTAGACTCCTAGTGATCAAGACATAGAGAATCCCCTCTCTACTCTTCCCTCTAGAGGAACCTACTTTAGTAAGCCTTAAGAAAACTTTTGTAATAGTAACAAACAAACTGAAATTCTAAAATGAATTACAAACAAAGTTTAATGGAGAGAGACAACCTGATGATCTAATGTTTATGAATGCATTTGGTTTACCAATCTTGATCCAGGTTGAATGAAAACAAATTTAAGAGAAAACTCTCCAAGAACTTCTTTAGAATCTTACCTAAGAAGAAATCTTTCAATGCAACATGAAGATTTAGAATTTGTGGGACAAGAGCTCAGTAACTCAAGGTATCACTTCTCACTTCAAAAGGCTTTTGAAAATCTATGAAAATTTCATCATGTAATAATCTTTTTATTTCAAAAGACCCAACAACTTTTTATATAAAACTGTAGTAACTGAATGTAATCGATTAAATCATCCATGTAATCGATTAATTCCACTTGTGTAATCGATTAATAACATATTTAATCAATTAAAGTGTTCTTGAACTTTCTAGAAAAGATACATGAGCAAAGTAATCAATTAATCCGCCATGTAATCAATTAACACAGGAGGTCTTGTTTCAAAAACGTGCTAAGTAATCAATTACTGATAAATGGTAATCAATTAACACAGGAAGACTTATTTTGTGTTTGTACAGTGTAATTGATTACATAATAGTTGTAATCGATTAATTCATTATTCATGGCTCAAGTAATAGATTACCATATTCTGGTAATCGGTTAAGGCAGTGTGAAATAGTTTTCCAAAACTTAAACCATGAGCACTTGGCTTTTGTATGCAATCATGAAAACATAAAATTTTTTCACAAAACATGTACTTTTATGAAAACCATGAATGGAAGCCAATGAATGATGTTTATGCAATGCAATGGATCATAGGATGAAACTCTTATACATCTAAAGATTACATATGCCTTTAATTGAATGGCATGTAAAAGCCAAAACTTATCCAAGACTAAGAGCCTCAACATCTTGATCCTCTTGAAGCTCCCCCTGTATCTAACAATCTCCCCCTTTTTGGCTTTGATCATGCCAAATTTCAATTGAACATATGGATCCTTTGTGTTCCTTTAAGGGATGATTTCCAGGAGCTTATACTTGATATCTGAAATAGAATCAGCTTCTTGCCAAGAACAAATGTCAAGTATGCTTTGCATAAACAATTTATATTCATAATTATTTAGATTGCTCCCCCTATCTTAAGTAATTTCTCATCAGTTTAGATATAAAGAGCAATGCTTAAACAGAGTAATCAGAGTAAAGGTTTAATCATTTTCTCATTCTTCATTTGTTCATTTTGTTCATTTTTCTCCCCCTTTTGGCTTATCAAAGTAAAAAATGTTCCAATTATAATGAAATAAGAATGGAAGTGATAAACAACATAAAACAAAATTTTATTGATTGAATGAAAGATGCAGAAACATAGGATAAACATTAAAGATAGTTTCTAGAATTGAAAGAAGTAAACATAACTAAAAGCAAGAAATTACATCCACCAAACTAGAGATTATCAAAATCTTTAAGAGCCATCCAGTCTCTATGTTCTCTAGCCTAGTTGTAATTTGCTCCAAGGAAGAATGAACATCAGCTCTATGTTCATGACACAGAGCCATCATTGCATCCATCTTTTGAATCATTAGGGATTCAAAAAGAGTCCACTGCTATTCAGTAGGACCAGCTTCAGCATCCTTTTCCTCTTCAGCTCCTTCTCATTCATCAGCACCATCTTGTGGAGCTTGTTCTTCAGCCATCAACCACCCATTTGGGGTTTTCATCAAACCCAACTTGGTGAGGGGCTTTTCAATGATGAGGTTGGTGATGTTTATGGTATTGTCCACAATCTCATTTGACACATCAAGTCCAAAATAATCAATGAATCTTGAGATTAATACAACATAGGGGAACTGGTAGCTTATCAACCTCTTAGACTTCAACATCGTCTCCATAATAACTAGAACCCAGTTAATTTGAGTTGCAGTCTTCATCTCATACACCAATTGCAAGTAATCATTTGTGGTCTAAGCATGATTAGTGGACCTTGGTGTGAGGATGTAGGTGATGATATGGTGAAGAAGTCCATCTTCACCAGTCATATTACCAGTCCCAAATCTTGTCTTTAATCTGACTTGAGGATCCAAAAACATACCTCTGTGTATGTCTATCTTGTTATATCCACCTATATCTTCATCAAACTTTCTTACTCTTTCACAAGAGATCCCAACTACATCATTCCAAACTTCTTCATCAATCTCCATTGCAACTCTATTCACTTGGGAACAGAGAACCCCATCCATCTAGCTTTGGCACAAGTGTAAAACACTTTCACCAATTTAGGGTAGAATGTATCCTTCAATTCAAGAAACTTCTTCAGTCCTTGAGCTTCCAGCATAGCAAGGAATTGAAATCCCTCATTAACAAACCTGTCAAGATCAAGATACTTTGGAGGCATGACTAGTTTTGCTGCATTGAACTGCATATAATTAGCCCTCTTAACTTTAGAGGTGAACCAGTGATTAAGCCTGTTCACAATAGAATTAGAGGATTCTCCAGCTTTCCTCTTACTGGTTTTGCTTCTCTTAGGGGCAGATGGGTTAGACATGGTGTTTAGGTTGAAGAAAGGAATGGGCAGAGATTTGTTTGTTACAGAGAAGAAGAGACACAACAAAAGTGATTCAGTTTTGCTAAAGAGAGAATGAAATTTAGGTGTGAAGATTTAACTTTGAAAATCTGATTTTATGGAGGTTCTGAAGTTCAAATTTGAATTTTAAACCATTTGTAACAGCTATTTCGAGTTTCAAGAGGGTTTAATTGCACTTAACCACATTTGAATTTTGAATTAGAGATAAGATTGTCAATTTTGATTCTTAAAAATTGTGCAGTTTTTGCAGAAATGCCATAGATAATTGATTACATAGGCCTGTAATCAATTATTTCAAAGCAAAGTCTGTCTCTAAACAAAGCGTAATCGATTAATATGAGGTCATAATCGATTACTCTAGAGAAATTTGAACATTGAAGCAACTCTCAAGCATTAAGTAATCGATTAAAATACAGGGTAATCGTTTACTCTAGAGAGTTTCTTATTCAGAAATAGCTTTAAGTAGTAGGTAATCAATTAATATGATAGTGTAATCAATTACTTCAGAGAATTTTTATTTTTGGAATGCGTTTACACATCAAGTAATTGATTAAAATTCGTTAAGGTAATCGATTACTCTAGAGAAGTTTTGACTCTAAATTGTCTCTAAACCTTAGATAATCGATTAAAATGCATAGTAATCGATTAAAGCAGACAATTATGCAGAGTGGACAATATTTTTCATCAGGATTTTGAATTTCAATCATATGTGATGTGTAGCCAATTGTAAGTGGTATATCATGTAGTCAGGCACATTATAAGCATGCTAGCATATATTGGATTCATCAAGAATGCCTAGCATGTTCCTAAGAGCATAGAATCTATCTCTAGCTAATGGTTTAGTGAAAATATCAGCCAATTGATTATTTGTGTCAACAAACTCAATGAACAATTACCCTTTTGGATGTGATCTCTGAGGAAATGATGCCTGATCTCTATATGTTTGTCTACTCCATCGGCTTTTGAGTAGGTGATGACTGACCAATCTTTTCATTTGATTCATTTTTTCCTTCTCATTTTCCTTTATTGTTGTCTTCATAAGTGACAAATCGTCCATCCTTTAAAGTCAAATTTGTAAGCATGGACTTATCACCTGTCATGTGTCTAAAGCATCCACTGTCTAAGTACCATAATGATGATTTTGCTCTAAGACACACCATCAACAATTAAATCAAGTAGCAAAGAAAGGTACCCAATTATGGTTGGGTTCATAAGGGTTAGCTATTTTTCTCTTTTTCTTTGGAACCTAAATGTAGTCTCCATTAGGCACATAGAACCTTCTAGCAAAACACCTATGAGATGTGTGACCTTTCTTCATGCAGTAAATGCAAGTTACTGATTTTGGTTGTAACACCCCGTAGGCCTCCGGTGCGTTATCATTAATTGTATCGAAGAGCGTCTTATAACCATAAAATATTACTCAGCGAAAGCATAGAATCGTTTTTCTTGATTCATTATGTATGGAATTCATA
>QARZ01027244.1:0-10092 GCA_013407115.1 Glycine latifolia
TAGGTTAGTCTAAATTAAATTCTTTTTGAAATAGTTTCCAAAATTCCCAAAAATTCTTTTTCATGGTTTTTCTTTATAAATAATGTCAATAATTTCTTATCTAGGAGCATACTGTATTTTGGTCAGGTGTTTATAGCATTACTGAGGCTATATGGTTTTATCAGGGTCAAAGGGTATTTTTGTCATTTCGCAAAATGTCAGGGGCATTTGTGTCTTTTTATAAGGGACATTGGTGTCATTTTCAAAATGTTCAAGGGTATTTTTGTCATTCTATCTAGGAATGCATACTTACAGAAAATCCACATGTATATGAAAATATGAGGGTGTTACATCAAATGGTGTGTGCACATAGTCATGCTTTGTCCATGCTAGTTCTTGCACTGTGATGTAAATATGTAATCTCTTGGAATGGGTTCTGTGTGGATGATATTATAGAAGGAAGATATAGGTAATGGATTACCTTTAATGAATGCTAGAGGAAACCTCTAAGCATTTGTCAAGGGTTCCTTCTGTTATGTTGATCTTGTAGAATGGGGGATGGAGGTGGACACTATTTAGGTGTGGGAACTGGACGTTTTGGAGAGGGGAGACAGGATTTTCATCCATGGACTTATTATCTGAAGAGGATGAAGCAAAATTATAGGCCTCAATCAGAAATCCCAATCAAAATATATTGTAGTTTGAATTTTTCATAGGGCTTTCTAGCTTAATTTCGAGTGTTTTTAAATATTATGGACCTCAAGCGGACATTCTAACTAAAAATTATGGCTCTTTGATTTTGCTCGTGACTTTCTTGCTCAATTACGAGCATTTGGATGTATTATGGGCCTTAATTGGACATCCAAGTCAAAAGTTACTGTCATTTGAATTTCCTGTGGCTTCCTTGCTCAATTTCAAGTGTCACCATATAATGTGGGCCTCAATCGGACAACTAAGTATAAAGTTATGGCAAATTGAATTTCCTGGGGCTTCCTTGCTCAATTTTGAGCGTCTCAATACATTATGGGCCTTAATCAAAGATCCTAGTCAAAATTTATGGTTGTTTGAATTTCTCAGGTTTTCCTAACTCAATTTCGATTGTTTCAATATATTTCAGGCCACATTCAATTATCCCAGTCAAAAGTTATCACTGTTTGAATTTGGCCGAGGCTTTCTCTCTCAATTTTAAGCATTTCGATGAATTATGGGCCTCAATTGAAAATCCCAATCAAAAGTTATGGTAGTTTGAATTTTCAAAGGACTTTCTAGCTTAATTTCGAGCATTTTCAATATATTATGGACCTCAATTGGACATCTCAGCTAAAGGTTATGACTCTTTGATTTTGCTTGTGGCTTTCTTGCTCAAATTTGAGCATTTTGATGTATTATGGGCCTCAATTGGACATCCAAGTCAAAAGTTATTTTCGTTTGAATTTCGTGTGGCTTCCTAGCTCAATTTCAAGTGTCGCCATATAATGTGGGCCTCAATCGGACAACTAAGCATAAAGTTATGGCCGATTGAATTTGCTAGAGACTTCCTTGCTCAATTTTGAGCGTCTCGATACATTATTGACCTCAATCAAAGATCCCAACAAAATTGATGGCCGTTTGAATTTGCTAGAGGGTTCCTGTAGGCATTGTCATTAATCTTCTCAAGGATCTTAAAAGAACCATCACCCCTAGGTTGGAGTTTAGATTTCTTTTGGAAAGAAAACCTATCCTTCCTTAGATGTACCCAAACCCGATCTCCGGGATCAAATACCATGGTCTTTCTCCCCTTGTTAGCATGTCGTGCATATTGCTCCATCTTCCTCAATTTGATTTCGCACCCTTACATGGAGATTCCTAACAAAAGTGGCTCTAGAAAGCCCATTCTTATTCAAAATAGAAGAATCATCAGGTAATGAGATTAAATCAACAGGGAATAATGAGTTAAAACCATAAATGACCTCAAAAGGAGAGAAAAAGAAGTAGTAGAATTGGTTACCTTATCATTAAGTTTAGGATAGTATGTCGATACCTTACAATGATGTTGTTGATGGGTCTAAAATTCGTGCACATCCTCCGCGTGTTATCTTTCTTTGGGACTAGACTGGGCTCAAGCTTTCCTTCACTTATCCTTTTTGCATCAACTCTTCAACCTGCTTTTGAATCTCCTTGGTCTTGTAACGACCTGCCTCATCGCAACGATATCACTAACTCTAATCGTGTAAATTTCAAATTTTAATGAAAAACTCCATTAATTTGATTATGAAAATGGTAGTAAATTTTTCGCGACAATACACTTGCATACAATGAACAAATATATAATTAAATACATATGCATGTATATTTCAAAACATTACATATCATTCACGTAATAGTACATAATTTAGTTGTATCCATTAATGTTTATGCTTGGAATGTACACGTCCAACAAAAGAATTAATGGACTAACTAAGAAAGAGTTGATCAACAAAACACAACTCTCTCCCAAAAAGAATTCTGACATTATCACGTCGGCTCGGCGGCTCCAACAAAATGGTCTCCCTCCAAAGTCACCTAATATTGCTCATCTGCTCCCACGAACGAAAGTTTGCGATCATCACAGGTACCATCCACACGGTATAAAACAAATGCAATGGTGAGTTTATTATACATAAACCACAAGCATCAGATGACAATAATTAGAATGAAATCAATAATGACAACCATAATCATCCTCGATAATCCATCAATTCAATACACACTCAACAAACCAGTCATCCACTATATTTAACAAATCAAAGACAATCATGCTTAGAATGATGCATGCACCTGGCTCATCTCTCAAAATGCAATGTGGTACCATCCTCATGAAAATAGCCTTTCTAGGAAAATGATGCAGTAGTTCGTCGAGGTCACCCTGTCGTGCACTGGTCACTCCCCCCTCATGGTGATCAGCCCTGAGTCACAAGGGAGTTCTAAACAGAGTGATATACCCCCTAGTACCCCCAACACTTACTGTCACCATTCTATTTTCATCCATGCAATTATGAAGTATAAAACATAGGCACCATTAATGCATGACCATGGTCAGGAACAAATCCTTCCCGGCAAGGATGACCAGTCATGCACCCCCAATGTACATACATAGCACACCAATGTGGGCTCATCGATGCATTAACCGTGGCTAGGAACAAATCCTTCCCCATAAGGATAACCAACTAGTCACTGCACCCCACGTGTACATACACAACATACAACCATGGGCACCATCAATGCATGACCTGGCTAGGAACAAATCCTTTCCCGCAAGGATAACCAGTCATGCACCCCCATGGGTATCCATGTACATCCACATCACACAATGACATTGTTCACATCAACATTATCTCTCATCAATGTCATTATCAACATCCACATTACATCATCTCAATATCATCAACATACATATCAAACTCATCTTATCTCAACATCATCAACCTAATCAACATTTATCTCATTTGAACATCGTCAACCACATCATCATTATCTCATTTCAACATTATCATCATAAACATCAATTTCGTCTCATTTTCAACATTATCATCACAACCATTAATAATAAATACATTGCATCCCATTAGTTAAAAACATCATTTGCCTTGAAAACGAGCACACACAGGGACAAACACACATCAATCATAAATACATCGCATTCCATTAGTTAAAAACTTAGTTTTTCTTGAAAAACCAGCACACAGCTGGGATAGGTAGTTATCTCCATAGTTGGGCTCCCTGGCCCCCAACTATGGTGTCAAAACTATAACCAAAGAATAAACTCTCCTTACCTAACTAGGAGTTCTCCCGTTAAAGCATCTCGTTTTTGTCCAAACGCAGAGCTCTATATACCAAATTGAAGACAATTTAGTATAGATTTCAAAGACAAGGTCAATGTCAACAATTGGGGTCAAATACCCACTCAAATAAAAATGGGGCTAAAATGGTGTTTTGGGTGTTCACATCAAAAGACATCATTTTGAAATTTCAATCACACCAATGCGGCCGAGGCTTAACAAGGACCACATAAATGACATCAATTTCATAAAAAGGAGACTTTTACAACATCTCATTTTCAAAGGGTTTTTCAAAGGAAGTGTAAAACTCTCAACAACGGTATCCAAAACACAAAAGACACTAAGAGAAGCTTAAACTAGCTAGGAGAAGACAAAGAAAACCAAGAAAGAAGGATTTGGGAGCTCCATTCTCTGCTGAAACTTCAAGAGGTTCCACTCCAATTAAGAGGTTCTTCTCCATGTCATGGTCTCGTGGCAAGAAATGGTGGCCTGTGGTTGATGGTGGTCGTGGGTGGTGGAGAGGGAAGTTCCTATGGTTTTTGGGTGAGTTAAGAGAGAGAAGGAGAGAGAAAACGCAGAAAACATATTTCTGCGCGCTGCTGAACATATTTATAACCCGAGTGTCTTGCTCAGCGCGCCTGGCTCGCTCAACACAGTTTTCTCTCTGTCAAAAAATATCTGGGAATTGCACTCAGCGCCCTCTGGCTCGCTCAGCGCACTAGTCGTGCTTAGCGTGACATAAAAATTCCAGGTTTTAAAGATCCCAACGGTCAAAATATGAAAAGATGAGTTGGGAAGCCACTGTCAAAATATGAGAACAATCCAACGGTTAACGAACCTGAAATAGTAGTTTCACTGAAGCAGGTTATGGGTACTAAACTATCACTTACGCATAAATCAAACAAACTTTGCACAACTTAACATACATACCAAGCAATTGCATCAGGGTAACATGCACAACAACTCAACCAATCTAAATTAATCAAACAATCAAATAACACAACAATTACATTAAACGTCTATTTTCAGTTATCGAAATTTCAGGGTGTTACAAGTCTCTTCCAAATTACTCCTATAGGCAGTTCTATTAGGAAGTGACGCTCCCAGAACAAGATCAATTTGATGTTTAATTCCTCTTAAAGGAGGCAAGCCATGGGGTATGTCTTGTGGAAAGACATCCTCAAACTCCTTAAAAGTGTATCAAAACCCTGAAGCAACTCAAGGGCACTAGAAGACAAATACATATAATTTGGAATGAGTAAATACATTTGTTGTCTAGCTAGCATAACTCTTTTTACCTCCTTGGGTTTGATGAACAAACTCTCTTTTATCACTAATTATTTTTCACTATTTTTTTATTTTTATTTGTTCTTTCTTTTCACTCTTTTTGCCATCTTTTTCTTTTCGACTTTTCTCTCTCAAATGACTATTTTCTTCTTTGTTTTTCTTTTCTTTTTCTCTTTTCAATCTCATTTTTATTTGACCCTCACACACCTAACTTGGAGATAAAGGTGATAGAACTACCTTTTTACCTTTATGGAGGAAAGAATAGCGATTGGTGACCCCATTGTGGACAACATCTCTATCATATTGTCAAGGTCTACCAAACAACACATGACCAACTTCCATGGGAACTATATCACAAATCACTTTGTCAACATACTTTCGAATGAAGAAGGTAAGTAAAACTTGCATATTCACAACCAACTCACCATTGTCACTTAACCATTGTAACTTATAAGGTTTAGGGTGAAAGGCGGTTTTTAAACCAAGCATCTCCACTAATTTAATGCTTGCAACATTGATACAACTTCCTCCATCAATGATTAGAGAACAAACATTTCCATTCACCAAGCATCTAGAATGGAAAATGTTTTCTCTTTGTTTATCATCTTGATCTTTGCATAAACTTTTCATGAGTCTTCTTACCATCAAAAGATCTCACACTTCCAATTGAAAAAAAATCATCATCCTCCCATTCACTAGAGGAACTATGAGAACTCTTAGATGACTCACTATCTACCTCTCCATTTTCCAACACAATCATGACCCTTTTATTAGGACACTGGGATGCAATGTGACCATTTCCCAAACATTTAAAACATTTAATTGAACTAGATTTATTGTTAGGTCATAGGGTGTTGTAGCTTTGAAGCTCTACAACATCTTCAATGTCCCTATTCAGACCATTCAAAAATGTAGCCTTATTAGTCTCTTCAATGTTTGCTCTTATCAAAGAAATCTCTCCTTGTAATAATCATTAACACTTTTATTTCATTGATAAAGCCTTTATAACTTGTTATGCATTTCCCATACATATTGAGGTGGGACAAATCTCTCCCTCATGATTCTCTTCATTACCTCCCATGTGTCCAGTCTATGTCTTCGCAATCTTTCTCTTTTCTTTTGCACTTGATTACACCATGCCATGGCATATCCCTCAAACACTAGGCTAGCCAAATTCATTTTCTTTTCTTCACTAAAATTGTGACAATCGAAAACTTGGTCGACTTTTATTTCCCAATCATGGTAAGCCTCTGGGTCATAAGTACCTAGGAACTTGAAAATTTTGACCTTCACATCATCCATGCCATCCCTATTCCTCCTATGCCTATGTCTTTTACCATCTTCATAGCCATCATCACTCCCTTAAGAAGAATGAGGTGATATATGATGTCTCCTTCTCTCCATGTCTTCCATTCTCCCACTCAACTCTTGAGTGCTTCTTTGTATCTCATCAAATCTGTCTCCCATCCTTCGTTCAACATTTCTTTGTAACTTATCTATTTGCTTAGCCAATGAAGCTATTAGCTTAGCGGTTTTAGGGGAAGGTGGATCACTATCACTTTCGAACACCATTGCTACAAGAAAATGTTAGTAAAACAAATAAATTATTGGACCTTACCACTCACTAAGTGTTTACACTTTTCAACACTCGTGTTTCATGCTTGTAAGACTTTTTCTATAAGGTTCACTCTTGTCTTTTTCCACTCACTAACTCTTCTTCAGCCCTTGAAATCAACCAAAGATTTTAATTCAAGGAGTAACCAAAGTGAAAGATGAAACAAATCGAAACTCAACTTAAGAGATCAAAGAAGAAAGAAAACTCTAAGACAAAACCTTGAAAATTTAGAAGACAAACAATAAAAGCCAAAAAAAGAAAGTATAACTCAAAAGGAATGTCAAACAAGACAAATAGGAAAACAAATTTTTTTTGGCTAAGTATAAACCACTTCAATTATGCAAAAAGAAAGTACTAGAAAGCAACGATCAACACACTAAGATATAAAGGGTTGTTAAATTTTTACTGTAACTTTTTTCACACTTGGGTCCTCATATTTTTGATATTTTCATTTTGACCCCAAAATATTTTTGAATATTTTTTCTTTGGTCCTTCATATTTTCTCTTTTAGGACCATAAACTTTTTATATTTGCACAAACACCCAAATATTCTCTATTTAAAAGATCAAACTCAGAAATTTTCTAACAGTGCTTTGAGTTTCATGAAGAATACAAAGAACATAAAGAATTACCCATATTCAAAACAACTTTGAATTCAACAAAAAGATAGGGTAATTGAAGGCAAATGTAAGATAATCTTATGTAAACAACTTTGGTCCTATTCATGGGGATTATGTAAATATGTCATTACCCAAAAAGAGAAAAAAATTTGAAACAATTGGTGATGGAGGTCCATCACAAGCTTAAGGCCAAGGAGGAGAACTTGAAGATCTTCCTTTAGTTAGCTTTAGAGGACCCATGACAAGAGCTCAAGCTCAAGCCCTTTAAGAGCACATAAAAGCTAACTTGCACCTTTTAGACAAGCATGAAGAAGCCCACCAACTCAAGAAGAACAAGGGCTGAATTTTGTACTCTCAACTTAAATTTAATTCCAGCACCTTTTAGTGGCAATTGTAGTGGCAATAAATATGCCTTTAGTGGTAATTGTTTAGTAAGTATAGCCTCACTTGTATGTAATTTTTTTAGCACCTATGTAAGCTTGTAAAAACTATAGTTGCACGCGGCTGAGTCATCAAGTGGATAGCTTGCACCTCAAGCTTCATTAGCTTGCACCTCAAGCTTCATTAGCTTACACTTCAAGCTTCCTTAGCTTTCACCTCAAGCTTAATTTCACTTGCCATTTCATTCCACTTGCATTTAGCTTAGGTAGCTTACAAGACAAGCTTTAGGACCTTGGCTACATAAAGCCAACAAAAATGGAATATAAATTTTTTTTGGTTAAATCAATAAGAAAGCTGAATTTTCTTGTGAGAGTTTCTCTCTTGTTCTTGTGCAAGAACTTCTTGGATCTTATCAATGGCTTCTCAATGCTATTGTGGCAATTCTTCCTAGACTCATTGGAGAGATTCTCCATGGCATCATCCATCTTCATTCATTGTCTCAATCCATCCTCCATTGCCTAATTCCTTGAAACTCATTCATGCCACTTTTGCTCCAAATTCACGAGTAAGAGTTTGAGTTCTTGAAAAGTTTTTGAAGATCGATTTTCATTGCAAAGTAGATTGGGGAAATCAATGTCTAATGAGGTTAGACATACATCATGTGGTATCAGAGCCTACTCCTTGTGGAATTCTTCTTCATTTTCAATTTCTAGATCTACTCCAAAGGTAATTTGAAAATCACAAAATCTTAGATCTACTTCTAGTTTTCTTAAATTTCTTTAAAGTCTTAATGGATTGAGTCTTGTCTTGTGTTCCTACACCTTTCCTAGTGATTAGTTTTCAGTTTTTGAAATTGTGTTCATCTCATTTTCTTCCTTGTTCTTGATAATTTTCTTGTTTTGATTCTTGTCAACTTGTGTTAGTAGTTGTTTGTCTGTTGTATAACCTCTTGTTTTGATTCTAATCTCATGTCTAGATCTGAATTGAGTTGTTAGAAACAAAGTTTACAATTGTTATACATTTTTTTCATGATTCATCACATTTCTTTAAGTATTTTTGAACTTGACAAAAGCAAAACAAAAAGCTTATAAAATGTTGTGAAAGAAACAAGAAAAGGCAAAAGAAAAACAATTAGGTAAAGCCAAAGAAAATATTGAATTGGTGGCTGGAAAAATAAAATAAAAACAGAAATTAGAAGCAAAGAAAAGTTACAAGTTCAAATTTCCTTTGAACCACAAAATTGAGTGAACTTGTATGACATGCAACTTTGTTGAAATTTGGCTTATAACACTTGAATTTGCTTAGTGTATATGCTTGTGTAGTTTTGGTCCAGCAACTATCCTTGAGTTGTCTCATTGAATTTCAATTTGAGTTTGTGCTATCCTTAAATTTTTAGCTTTTGTTTCTTCTCTCTAAAAATTTCAAGATTTTGTCTTATGAGTTTTCTTATTCTTGGATTCTTGAGTCTAGCTTAGATTTCCTATTACACTTTAGTAAAGAACCTTGATTGGATTGGGAGTTTTAGCTTAAGAGCTATAGAGGAATGATATACTTCTAGCATATAGTAGTTTTTAGGATTAATTGATTAATAAGTTGTTTAAGATTGAGTAAATTAGATTAGGATCTGGTAAATTATTATTTAATTGCATATTAATTTAATTTCTTAGTTATTTTGTCACTTAGGAACCAATAAGAGAGAAAAAGAAGCAAAAAAAGAGCAAGCTAGTGCTCTCGAACAAGCCACGCTAATCGTGTGGACTCCCGCGCGATCAGCGTCAGAAGGTAAGGATCAAATATTCAGTTCGAAGAGCCCACGCTAGTAGCGCCAACCACCACGCGAGTCGCGCCATATGCTGAAAACCAAAATGCCAACTCGAATTAATCACGCTAGTGGCGTGGACATCCACACGAGTAGCGTGGGACTACCAAAGGGTAACCTTTCAGCTCGAACAAGCCATGCTATTAGCGTGGACCTTCACGCGAGTCACGCCATGATATCAAACTCAAGCCTTCAGTTCAAATGACTCACGCGATCAGCGTGGTACCTCACGCCATCAGCGCCAGAGTTCCAGTACAGCTTAATTAATTCGCACAACTCACGCGATTAGCGTGGGATTCCACGCTAGTCGCGCCACAAGCTCGATATTCCCTGAATTAAAAGATTTCACACTGATTTAGCTTGGGGAACAGTTCATCATTACTAGATTTAGACCTAGAACGTTGGGGGGGATAAAAGGAGACCTCTGGGTCACAAATAAAGAGCTTTTTGCTAGACCTATTGAAGAATCTGCAGAAGAAGGCATTGAAGACCCTTGGGAGAAGATTGGAAGCATTGAGGAATTGCAGAAATACAACTCTTTGTAATTTTTTCTTTTCCTCTGGTAATTTCTCTCTAGGAATATGTTAGTTATGA
>QARZ01027262.1:0-13399 GCA_013407115.1 Glycine latifolia
CACTGCCTTAATCGATTACCAATACTTGTAATCGATTACATTATACACTACTGCTTAACTATTTGTTATGCAATAATCGATTACCAAAATCAGTAATCGATTACATAGTTCATTTGGCTGATCCCTGTTTTATGAAGCTGTCTGCCATAATCGATTACACAAAACAGTAATCGATTACATTGTGCTTTTTAGTTGCATTCTGAAAAATAGGAAGATGAATGTTCATAGGAAAGGAAAGAAAGGGTAAGAGGAAAGACAAAGTTACCCAAGAAGACAATTCTGGGTTTGGTGTTGAAGTGCCAACAGAACAGATCTGGCAAAAACCAAATCTAGTGAATAGTCCAGTTAGGAAATAACAAGTCTGAAATACTAGCTGGTGGATCTAAATGTATTTTCTCATTATTCTATTCTCTCTGTTTACAGTGTTTTGTTTAAAAAAACAAAAAAAAACAAACAGAGACAAAAGGAGGGACCAGATATATAAAGGTGGACATGAGAATAAGAGTGGTAGATTGGTTAAGTGGACTTGACTAATTCTGATAGAATTCAATCTCAAATTTAGCCACTATCCAAATTATTCCTACCCCTAAGCCAGGCCAAGTTACAACCTTGTAAAGACCTTTTGATTAACTGTACATGTATTCATATTTCTTATTTTCAGGAACTTGAGAATATATTCAAGCCTATGGTAGTATTATAGCTTTAAAGGAATTGAGAGATTATATTTTACCCAAAACACTTGACTGATGAGTGATTTATATCTCTTAGTGAGGGGTATTCAAGTTAAGATTCTATGTTGATAGACTTGAAAAGTATTCTTGAAATTTTCATATGGAATTCAATTGCATTTAACATAATAGTTCTGAGATTGTGTATGTGATGATATGTTTGATTGTTGAACATAGTTTCCATTGCAATAATGTCTTATTTTATTGCTAAGGACAGTAATATCTAAATCTGGGAATTATTTGATATGCTGCTAGCATATGTAGTTTTTAGGGTAAATTCATTAAGAAACTAAGCATAAAATGTCAAATAAATGTTAGAATAAGTACAAATCTCATCATTATTGTGTTTATCACTGATTTTATGCAATTTTGATGTTAGGAGCCAAGAAAAGAAAGAAAGCAAGCAAAATAAAGAGCTAATGGTTTTTGGAAGCTTGCACCAACTGCGCCATGGCCACGCTAATCGCGCTAGACTTACTGGAAGTTCACGCGAATTACGCCATATTCACACCAGTCGTGCCAGACTTACTAGAAGTTGACGCTAGTCACACCAGAGCTTACGCCAATCGCGCCAGACTTACTGGAAGTTCACGCGAATCGCACCATATTCACGCCAGTCGCGCGGACATCACGGGAAATACGAATTAGCTTAAAGATAACATAAAAATAAAAGCTATTGGGGTTTTTATGACCTAGATATAAATAAGAAAGTAGTAGGACATTTTTAGGGAGGAACATAGAGGCAGAAATAGGAGAAAAGAGGCACTGAAGGAGATCAAAGGAGAAGGAAGATCAAGAAGGAGGCCAAGATTGAGGGGTTTGCTTACTCTTCATTCTTTGTATTCTTTCTCTTCTACCTTCTTATTATTGTATTAGAGCCAGACACAATCATGTCTGGCTAATTCCTCTTTGATTGTGGTTAAAGCCAAAGCCAATGTGAACTCCTATGTAATTTGAATTGGTATTAATATAGTTTATGATAATTTTTGTGCTCTACCTTGTTCTTTAATTACTTTTGCCTCAATAGACTTGATCAATTTGTTAGGGTTCTAAGAGCTAGGATTTACAATAGGGATATTGGAATTTAGTCTCTGAAAGCGGTAGAGTAACAATCTTTACATTACCTAGGGATAAAGGTGTAGGATTGCAAAGTAATAAATATATCAGCTCAAGTCTTAATTTAAGAAGGGATTACTAAGGAATTAGAATTCTTAATTAGATTAAAGGGTTAGATTACTGAGGAATCAGGACTTAACTAAATTAAGTAAGATATATCTCTTGAATAATTAGAATAAGTGAAGTTAATTTCAATTATAGAAGGTAGGGATCAGAGGCGATTGTGCTTTAATCACAATTCTTCCTCATTACTGCATAATTTTCAATTTACATCGCGTTTGAATTTTCTTAAATTTTAATTCAGTTTTGTTATAATTTCTTAAATCCAAATCACAATCATATTCTTTCAATTATATTATTTCTCTTCCAATTTAAAGATTCTAAATTACAATTAAATTTAGTGCTTCAATCTTCGTGGGAATGATAACTCTAGTTATCATTTTATTACTTGAACGATCGGTGCACTTGCCGTTTTGCAACAATCAACCAGAGGCGCAAGGGAATTCCAAACCGAGTGACATGCTCCTTAGTACTTGCGTTTTAGCCCTTAAAAAAAACCACATGTACACACTGCCTTCATTCTATTTCCATCCATGCAACTATGAAGTATGAAACATGGGCACCAGCAATGCATTGACCATGGATGGGGACCAACCCTTCCTCGCAAGGATATCCAATAAGTCATGCATCCCCCATGTACATACACAGCATATAACTATGGGTTCATCAATGCACTTACCGTGGATAACGACCAACTCTTCCTCGCAAGGATATCCAATAGGTCACTCCACCTCACATGTACATACACAACATACAACCATGGGCTCATCAATGCACTGACCATGGATAGGGACCAACCCTTCCCCGCAGGGATATCCAGTCATGCACCCCCATGTGTATCCACAACACATAATGACATTGTCAACATCAACATTATCTCTCATCTATGTCATTATCAACATCACCATCATTTCATCTCAATGTCATCAACAACATCAACATCATTTTATTTGAATATCATCAGCATAAACGTCAATATCAACATCATCAACCACATCAACATTATCTCATTTCAACATCATCAACCACATCAATAGCATCTCAATTTTCAATATCATCAACGACGTCAATATCACCTCATTCATCCACAATCCATATTACCACCAGACTGGTATTTTAGGAAAATTATAAATTAAAGAGGAGGACTACAATATATAAAACACACTCTTATGCCCATTTAAAAATTTAAGAATTAAATAGGAAAACATATTATAATTTGGGCTGAGTCTCCTTTGTAATTAAGACTTTTCCCAAAAATCCAATCATTACAACAACATCATTCACAGTTTTATCCATTACTAAACACTCTTCGCATCACATTAGTTAAAAACATAGTGTTTCTTGAAAACGAGCACAGAACGGGAACAAACATACATCAATAATAAATATATCACATCCCATTAAAACATAGCTTTTCTTAAAAACCAGCTCACAATAGGGACAGGCATACATTACCATAATTAGGTTCCCTGACCCTCAACTATGGTATCAAAAGTTATAACCAAACAATAAACTACCCTCACCTATCTATAAATTCTCTCGTTATCTCCTCACGGTGTTGTTTTGAGATTCCTCAAGTTCGCGTGCTTTGGCCCAAACGCAAAGCTCTATATACCCAATTGAACACAATTTAGTATAGATTTCAAAGACAAGGTTAACTTTAACATTCAGGGTCAAATACCCACTCAAATTTAAAAAGGGGATAAAATGGTGTTTTGAAAGTCCACATCAAAAGGACATCATTTTGAAATTTCAATCACACCAATGTGACCCCTCAACGAAGGTCACAAAATTGACATCAATATTATAAAAAGGAAACTTTTGCGACGTCTCATTTTCAAAGGGTTTTCAAAGGAAGTGTAAAAACACCCAATAACGGTATCCTAATCACAAGAGATATCAAGAGAGGCTTCAAACTAGCTAGGAGAAGGCATAGAAAACACGATTACCTCGAAGAAACCGTGAAGCAAAGATTGGAGGCTCCATTCTCTACCGAATCCTCGAGTTGAGTTTTGAAGATTCTGCTCTTATTAAAGTCTTCCACTCCGTGCGATGGTCCGATGACAAGCAATGGTAGCTCGTGGCGGTCACCGGTGGTCGTGGGTGGTGGAGGAGGAGATTCTAGGGTTTGGGTGAGAGTTTAGAGAGAGAGAGGAGCAAAATGCATTTTCTGTGCTATTGGACGTATTTATAATCTGTAGGTTTTGCTCAGCGCACCCTGTCTCGCTTAGCGTGCCTTCTCTTGCTCAATGCAATTTCCTCTCTGTCTGGGAATTGCGCTTAGATCGCCGGTCATGCTTAGCGCGGCATCAAAAGTTGTTATTTTGAAGATCCCAACCGTCCAAATTTCCAGAGATGAGTTATGAACCTACTATCACAACTTGAAGGTGATCCAACGGTCAACAAGTCTGGGATTGTAGTTTTACTAAAATAGGTTTTGGGTCAAACTATCAATCACACATTTTAAACATAGATCAAACAAACTTCACATAACTTAATATCCACACCAAGCAATTGTACAATGGTAATTTGCACAACAATTCAACTAATCTAAACTTATCAAATAATTAAATAACACAACAAATACATCAAACATTTAGTTTCAGTTATCGAAATTTCAGGATATTACAACTATCCCACCCTTTTAGAAATTTCATCCCCGAAATTTACCTAACTCTAACAAGGTTGGATAGGCTTCTCGCATCTAACTCTCTAGTTCCTATGTTGCATTCTCTCCTAATGTACCTCCCCAGTTCATCGATCCTTGATTCTCAAAGGCAATGTTTCATATGTCAAGTTCCTTTACTTGAATGTCATCTAATTCGACTACATGAGAGGGATCATGGACATATTTATGGAGTTAAGACGCATGAAAGACGTTGTGGGGGTTAGAAAGGAACAGGGGTAATGCAATTTGATATACCACAAGGCTCGACAAACCCCAGTCCACGGAGTGACTCTCAAGAATACATGATCACCAACCTTGAATTCCAGGTCTTTACTCCTCTTGTCCTAATAACTCTTCTACCTACTCTGAGAAATTCTCATTCTCTCTTGGATCAACTTGACCTTCTTAGTGGTTTGTTGTACCACTTCAGGTCCTAAAGTAAGGTTCTCTTTGGGTTCTAACCAACACAAGGGTGTCCTACACCTTCTACCATACAGAGCTTCGTAAGGAGCCATGCCAATGGTAGAATGAAAACTATTGTTATAGGTAAACTCTATCAACGGTAGAAAACTCTCCCAACTACCCTTTTGATCTAAAACACACGCTCTCAAAAGGTCCTCTAGAGACTGAATGGTCCATTCAGTCTAACCATCAGTTTGAGGGTGATAGGCTGAACATAGCCTAAGCTTGGTTCCCAACGCTTTGTTCAGACTCTCCCAAAATGTAGAGGTAAATCTAGGATCTCTATTAGATACTATGCTAGACAACACACCATGTAATCTGACAATCTCATTAATATATAGGGAGGTCAACTTCTCTAAGGAAAACCTGATATTGATGGGGATAAAGTCAGTAGATTTGGTCATTCTGTCAATAATAACCTAGATAGAATCTAAACCTCTCGGAGTTCTAGGTATTCCTACAACAAAATCCATGGAGATACTGTCTCACTTCCACTGGGGTATTTCTAAGGGTTGCAACTTACCTGAGGGTCTCTGATATTCTATCTTAGCCTTCTAACACACTAAACACGCATACACAAACTCAATAACCTCTCTCTTCATGTTTGGCCACCAAAACATTGTCTTGAGATCCTGATACATCTTGGTAGCACCAAGGTGGATGCTTAAGTTGCTCCTATGACATTCCTCAAAGATCATCTTCCTAAGCTCAAATACATTGGGGACACAAATTCTATCTTGAAGTCTCAGGACTTCATCTGATTCCACATTGAAACTACTATCTCTCCCTGATGCTATGGCTTTTAACTAAGTCTTCATAAAAGGATCATACTTATGGCCCTCTCTGATCTCTCCTAGCAACTCACTAGAAATTCTCAAAGCTCCTAGTCTCACACTGTTAGGGGTAACCTCACACGTAAGGCTAAGGTCCCTAAACTGTTCTAAGAGATCTAACTCCCTAATCCTCAGAGCAAATACATGTAGAGACTTCCTACTCAAAGCATCAACCACTACATTTGTTTTGTCGGGATGATAGCTAAGCTCAAAATCATAGTCCTTAAGAAACTCTAACCATCTCCTCTAACACATGTTTAACTCATTTTGACTAAATAGATACTTAAGGCTTTTATGACCACTAAACATTTCAAACTTAGAGCCAAACAGGTAGTGCCTCCATATCTTAAGAGCAAAAACTACAACAGCTAACTCCAAATCATGGGTAGAATAATTCCTCTCATGAGTCTTGAGTTGTCTAGAGGCATAGGCCACTACCTGGCTATTCTGCATCAACACTTCTCTTAAACCCATCTTTGATGCATCACAATACACCTCGAAGGGTTCTCTTGGGATAGGCAAAACTAACACAGGCACAATCATTAGCTTTTCCTTAAGGGTTTGGAAACTATGCTCACACTGGGCATCCCACACAAAAACTTGACCCTTACGAGTCATCTTGGTCAAGGCAAGGCTAACTTGGAGAAACCTTCTATGAATCTTCGGTAATATCCCGCTAAACCCAAAAAACTTCTAATCTCAAACACCGTCTTAGGACTCTCCCACTTAAAAACAACTTCTACCTTAGAAGGATCTATAGTTATACCACCTTGGGATATCACATGTCCTAAGAAACTAACTTCCTCTAACCAAAACTCACACTTGGACAACTTAGCATAAAGTTGTCGATCCTTAAGGGTTTGCAACACAATCTTTAAGTGTTCCTCATGCTCCTCTCTAGTCTTATAGTATACCAAAATGTCATCTATGAATACTACCACAAAACTATCGAGATAGGGGTGAAAGATTCTATTCATGTAATCCATAAACACATCAGGAGCATTAGTCGCACCAAAGGGCATGACTAAATACTCGTAATGACCATAACGGGTCCTAAAGGCAGTCTTTGAAATATCCTCAGACTTCACTCGGATCTGATGGTAACCTGACCTAAGGTCTATCTTGCTAAACACAAAGGCTCCTACCAGTTGGTCCACAAGGTCATCTATTCTAAGCAAAGGATACTTGTTTTTAATCATCAGCTTATTCAACTGACGGTAGTTTACACACAATCTCATGGTCCCACCTTTCTTCTTCACTAACAACACTGGTGCTCCCCATAGAGACACATTGGGTCTCACAAACTGCTTATCCAACAATTCTTCTAATTGTTTCTTAAGCTCAGCTAACTCTATAGGACACATCCTATAAGGGGCTATGGATATGGGTCCGGCACCAAGTAAAAATCTATAGAAAACTCTATCTCTCTCTCAGGCGGTGAATCGGATATATCCTCAGGAAACACTTCTTGAAACTCTCTAACAACAGAAAGGTATCCTATAAAAACATTGATCTCTACTTCCAGGTTAGACAAGATCATGTACACTTGAGCATCTTCTTTTAAAGATGTCACAATTTGGTTGGCAGAGAGAAACATCTCATTCTTACTCACTTTAGAATCACCAAACACCATAGTTTTAACAAAACAGTTTAACAGAACATGGTTGGAAGATAACCAGTTCATACCCAGTTCATAACCAGTTCATACCCAGCTTAAGTTTCTCCACACACAAGCAAGATATAAACGAATGGGTTGCATCGAAATTGAATAGCACAAGTAATGAAATCCTATATCTTCCATATGTTAACTAGCAGTGGGAACTGACGAACACCTTGATAATTCACAGCTTGCCTCACCAACTCTTCAAACTTAGTTGCATACTCAGCCACAATCATAATCCCTTGCTTAAGCTCTAAGAATTCCATTTCCTTCTTATTTCTAACATCTTCAGGAAAATATTTCTTCATAAATACCCTCTTGAAGGTTTTCCAGGTCACTGTTTGACCTTCAACCTCAAAGCTTGGAGAGCATCAGCTATTGCACGGTCATCCCTACCAGCCTTCACTCCTTGCGCACACAAGAAGTGAGAACATGGAAGGGACACACAATAAAAAGAAATAAAGTAATTTTATACTATTTCAAATCTATATTCAATTACTCTTGAGAGTTGATGCCTCGAGAAATCACTCCTCTACAATAGTTCTCTCTCGAGACATTAATG
This sequence comes from Glycine latifolia, assembly GCA_013407115.1. NCBI lineage: Eukaryota > Viridiplantae > Streptophyta > Magnoliopsida > Fabales > Fabaceae > Glycine > Glycine latifolia. The sequence goes on from QARZ01027262.1 coordinate 8,090, forward strand.
CTCATTCTTCACTCTTTGTATTCCTGACTACTTGCCATAATGTCCAACTGCACTTCACGAATTATCTAGGTGGCTAGTCTAATAACTCATGACAAGGCATTGAAACCTATGGTATAACAGACATCAGGAATACCAACATGTTATGACCACACCAACAAATCTCCATAACCCAAACAAAACAACAATGTGAATAAGGCTCAAACGCAAACAACCCAAGCATCTACAAAATAGTGAAATACTCAAACATCAAACATTCAACAAGCCAACACAAAATGCACAGAGAAACACAGCAGACTCTCAACTCACCGGCGAAAAAGGTTCGACATGCTCTGATACCACTAATGTAATGACTCGCAACATCGCTACGATATCACTACTTTAAACGTGTAATCTCAATTTTAATGAAAACTCCATTAATTTGATTATGAAAATGGTAGTAAAATTTGGCGATACTACACTCACCTGACATAGCACAAATACGTAAATAATAAATACATATGTATGTATATTTTAAACCATTACATATCATTCGCATGTCAGAACATAATTTAGCTTTTAATAAATATATAAGCTTGGGGTTTACATGCCTGATTAAAGAGAATCTTGAAGGAACCAACTAAGAAAGAGTTGATAACACATCACAACTCTCTCCCCAAAATAAATTCCAACGTTATCATGTCAGCTTGGCGGCTCCAACAAAAAAGATCTCCCTCCAAAGGTCACCAACTACTGCTCATCTGCACTTACGAACGAAGGTTCGTGATCATCGCAGGTACCAACCACACGGTACAAAAATTGCAAGGGTGAGTTTATTATACAAAATTAACAAGCACCAGATAACAATAATTAGAAAGAAAACAACAATAACAACCACAATCATTCTCAATAATCAATCAATTCAATACACACTCGACAAACTAATCATCCACTTTTTCCATAATTCAAATCAATTATGCTCAGAATTATGTGGTACCATACTCATGGAAATAACCTCTCTCAGGAAAATCATTCAATAGTTTATCGGGGTCACCTTGTCGTGCACTGGTCATTCCCCCCACGGTGATCAGCCAGAGGTGTAAGGGAATTCCAAACTGAGTGACATGCCCCTTAGTACCTGTGTTTTTAGCCCACAAAAAAAAAACCACAGGTACACACTGCCTTCATTTTATTTCCATCCATGCAATTATGAAGTATGAAACATGGGCACCAGCAATGCACTAACCATGGATAGGGACCAACCCTTCCTTGCAAGGATATCCAATAAGTCATGCATCCCCATGTACATACACAACATACAACTATGAGCTCATCAATACACTGACCGTGGATAGGGACCAACCCTTCCTCACAAGGATATCCAACAGTTCATTGCACCTCACATGTACATACACAACATACAACCATGGGCTCATCAATGCACTGAACATAGATAGGGACCAACCCTTCCCCGCTGGGATATCCAGTCATGCACCCCCCATATGTATCCACAACATACAATGACATTGTCAACATCAACATTATCTCTCATCTATGTCATTATCAACATCACCATCATTTCATCTCAATGTCATCAACAACATCAACATTATTCTATTTCAATATCATCATCTTAAACATCAACATCAACATCATCAACCACATCAACATTATCTCATTTCAACATCATCAACCACATCAATAGCATCTCAATTTTCAATATCATCAACAACATCAATATCATCTCATTCATCCACAATCCATATTACCACTAGTATTTTAGGAAAATTCTAAATTAAAAAGGAGGACTACAATATATAAAAAACACTCTTATGCCCATTTAAAAATTTAATAAAAAATTAAATAGGAAAACATATTATAAAAAATTTGGGCAAAGTCTCCTCTGTAATTAAAACTTTTCCCAAAAATCCAATCATTACAACAACATCATTCACAGTTTTATCCATCAATAACAAATTCATCGCATCCCATTAGTTAAAAACACAGTGTTTCCTGAAAACGAGCACACAACAGGAACAAACATACATCAATAATAAATATATAACATCCCATTAGTTTAAAACATAGTTTTTCTTGAAAATCAGCACACAATAGGAACAGGCATACATTACCATAATTGGGTTCCCTGACCCTCAAATATGGTATCAAAAGCTATAACCAAACAATAAACTCCCCTCACCTATCTATAAACTCTTCCATTAGCTTATCACAGTGTTGTTTTGAGATTCCTCAAGTTCGCGTGCTTTGACCCAAATGCAGAGCTCTATATACCAAATCGAAGACAATTTAGTATAGATTTCAAAGACAAGGTAACATTAACATTCGGGGTCAAATACCCATTCAAATTTAAAAAAGGGTTAAAATGGTGTTTTGAAAGTCCACATCAAAAGGACATCATTTTGAAATTTCGATCACACCAATGTGACTGGGGCTCAATGAAGGTCACAAAAATGACATCAATATTATAAAAATGAAACTTTTTCAATGTCTTATTTTCAAAAGATTTCCAAAGGAATTGTAAAAACACCTAATAACGGTATCCTGATCACAAGAGATATCCAGATAGGCTTCAAACTAGCTTGGAGAAGGAATAGAAAACACGATTACCTAGAAGAAACCACGAAGGGAAGATTAGAGGCTCCATTCTCTACCGAATTCTCATGTTGAGTTTTGAAGATTCCGCTCTGATTAAAGTGTTCCACTCCATGTGGTGTCCGGCGGCAAGCAACGGCGGCTAGTGGCGGTCACCGATGGTCGTGGGTGGTGGAATAGGAGATTCTAGGGTTTGGATGAGAGTTTAGAGAGAGAAAGAGGTGAAAATGTGTTTTTTGCACTGTTGGACGTAAGTCTCGCTCAGTGCCCGCTGTCTCGCTTAGCGCGCCCTGTCTTGCTAACCGCAATTTCCTCTCTATCTAGGAATTGCGCTTAGATCATCGGTCATGCTTAGCGCGACATCATAAGTTATTATTTTGCAGATCCCAACGGTCCAAATATGCATAGATGGGTGATAAACCTACTGTCAAAATGTAAAGGTGATCCAATGGTTAACGAGTCTAGGATTGTAGTTTTACTAAAATAAGTTTTGGGTCAAACTATCAATCACACATTTTAAACATATATCAAACAAACTTCACATAACTTAATATCCACGCCAAACAATTGCACAAGGGTAATTTACACAACAATTCAACTAATCTAAACTTATCAAATAATCAAATAACACAACAATACATCAAACATCTAGTTTCAGTTATCGAAATTTCAGGGTGTTACATGAAGCCCAGAAGGACAAAGATAAGGAAATCAATGCCCTTAACTAAACTGGGTCAAAAATTGGAAATTCTAACTATGATAGATCTGTCCAAATTAATCCTATTAGGAAACAGCCAAGTTGGAAACAACCTTCTAAGTTGTATTATAATAGGGCAATTGCTCCAGATCTTCTCATCGAAGAAAAAGACCACTCTAAATCCTTCAATGCCAATCATATCTATGAGTGGAACATAGACGACAAAACTGAGTACCAAATCCTTAATGTACTCCAATAAATGTTTATGGTTGCTACAGCCTATGACACATCCCTTAACTGTACTGAAGCAGTTATTGTAAATGTTTTAGTTTATGGTTTCACTAGACAACTAAAAGGTTGGTGGGATAATTATTTGTCTGAAGAAGACAAGATTACCATCCAAAATGCTGTCAAAATGGAAAATGATGGCACTATCTTAATCCAAGATGGTAAACCAATCCCTGACTCTGTCAATTAATTAATCTTTACCATTGTTCAGCATTTCATAGGAGCTTTAAGTCTTTGGAAAGATAGATCTGTTGAATTCCTTTCCAATCTTAGGTGTAAAACTTTAGCTGACTTTAAATGGTATAAGGATATCTTCCTCACTAGAGTTTTTACCTAAGAAGACAGCCAAGAACCCTTCTGGAAAGAAAAGTTCCTTGCTAGTCTTCCTAAATCCCTTGGGGATAAGGTTAGAGACACGATCCGTAGCCAATATCCCAATAATGAAATTCCTTGTAAGCAATTAAGTTATGGTTAACTTATTGGTTTTATTCAAAAGGTAGCCTTAAAAATCTATCAAGATGATAAGATCCAATATCAACTTGCTAAGGAAAAAGTTCTAAATCCCAGAGATTTGAGAAATTTCTGTGAACAATTTGGACTTCCTTGTTCTAAACCTAGGAAACCTAGAAAACATGTTCACAATCCCGATAGGCAAAAACCCAAAAAATTTGTTTATCATCGTCATAAATCTGGAACTCCACCTAGGAAGCTTAAGAGAGAATTCCAAACAAAACCTCATTTTGATAAGGTTAATATTCCTAACACACCCATATAGTCTGTTGGACTTGCGGTAAACTTGGTCACAAAAGTCAGTATTGTAGGCTTAAGAAAAAGTTAGAAACAGGCTTAATCTTGAAACCTCTGTAGAACAGATTAACCAGCTCCTAGTTGAGTCCTCATCTGAAGAAGAATATGATAAGGAGTCTTTAGACTCTTCTAATAACCTAAATCAAATTCAAGAAGTTGGCTTATCTTCAATCGATGAAGATTGTCCATCTTATTCCCAAATCAACGTTCTCACCAGAGAACAAGATCTTCTGTTTGAGGTCATTAATTCTATTTTTTATCCTCAAGAGAAGAAAAACCTTTTGTTAAAACTCAAACAATCGTTTGATGAACCATCTTATTCTTCAAGGTCAAACAATTTCTTAACAACAAGTTTAACCTTAAAGAAACTCTTAAAAAATTTGAAAAGGGTGTTATCAAACCTATAACCATTCAAGATTTTCAGCATGAAGTTAATCAATTGAAAGATGAAATTCACCTTATAAAAGAGCAGCAAAATGTTCATCAAAATATTCTGTCTGTTCTGCAATCTGGTGATCAAACTAATGAGGAAGAACTAAAAAACACAATGAATATACTGCAAATAAACCAAGAGGGGGGTGAATTAGTTCAAATCTAATATTTAAAATTTTCTAAAACAAATTGTAGAATTAAAATCTTGGATCGTATCACTTGTTCACCTTTTGAAAACCCATAACTCTTTCTTCAATCAAGATCAATCCTTGATATGCATGTAATGACAGAAATAGTTTCTTTGATGATAATATTTTGATTTCACAAAGATAAGCAATGAAATATACAGAATTCAAGACAAGAGACAAGGCAATTTATACTGGTTCACCTCACAACCTTGGAGGCTACATCCAGTTACTTCCAACCCACACTAGGTTAGAGTTTTCACTTTATCAAATAATCTTTACAAGCAGTTTACAATGATCACCTTTATCCAC
>QARZ01027473.1:0-10055 GCA_013407115.1 Glycine latifolia
TTGATTTTGAGGTACTAGCTTCAAATCTAATGAAAAACTATTCTAACCGTACTGTTATTCACATGAAGAAGTGGTGTCTAGGATATTTTTTGTGATGCGCATGATGTTGCTGAAATAGCTATGTTAGTAAGTCTTAGCATACGAATTATTTGACTATAGCCATATAAATTCAATGCAGTACTTAATGATATCAGTAATTTGATATCTCACAGGTCCTCTCTCACATACTCACTGGTGCACTCACACAAAATACAAACACACACAAAATTTACTGGGGGTGAAAACTCTCTTTTATTGATAATAGTCTGCCAAAGCCACACAGACCTCTTTACATAATGTGTTATTTATAAGCAACGAAAACCTAAACCTAAAACAATTCAAATTTAAATCTAAACAATATCTTTCCTAATATCTTTCTATCATATCTTTCTCCATATCTTATATTTCCTTATATCTTTTCACATATCTTTCACATATTGCTCCTTTTAAAATTCAAACTACATTAACAATATTTATTTAAACGTTTATCCTAACAAAATCCCCCCATAAACTTTAAATACTTCTTCCATCCTTCATTCCCATCATCTTCTTGCAATTCTCCAGCAGCAGCGTCGGTAGTGGCTTTGTGAATATATCTCCGACTTGTTCTCGGCTCGTCACATAACTCAACTCCACCTTCTTCTCTCTTACTTGATCTCGGATGAAATGAAACCTGACGTCAATATGCTTGCTTCTCTCATGATTAACCGGGTTCTTCGCTAACTTAATTGTCAACTTGTTATCTACCCGGATCTCGGTTGTACCGACTTGAACTTGCTCCAGCTTCTCCAACAAATTCCTCAACCATACTGCATGACACACACACCAGGATGCTGCAACGTACTCGGCTTCACTTGTTGATAAAGTCACAATTGGTTCCTTCTTTGACATCCAGGCAAATGCTGTGTTTCCCATGAAAAATACATAGCTAGCCGTGCTCTTCCTATCGTCCACGTCTCCACACCAATCACTATCTGAGTACCCCTTTAATCTGTAATTTTTCGACTTCGAATAGAAAAGTCCTTGTGTGATCGTCCCTTGAATATACCTTAGAATCCTTTTAGCCGCCTTCCAATGAGAATAGCTCGGCTCTTCCATAAACCGACTTATAATTCTAACACTTAAACACAAATCCGACCTCGTACACGTCAAGCATCTCAAGCATCCCACCAAGCTTCTATAGCTTCTCGGATCAACTCGTTCTCCTCCATCATACTTCAAAAGTTTTGAACCGGGTTCCATAGGTGTTGAAACCAGGTTACAATCTGCCATCTTAAATCTCTTCAATATTCCCTTCGCATAACTCTCTTGAGAGACAAAAATTCCATCTTTGTCCTGTCTGACTTCCAAACCGAGAAAATATCTCATCAAACCAAGATCAGTCATCTCAAATTCTCTCGACATCTTCTTAAACTCTCGTGCCATCTCTTCACTATTCCCCATAAAAATCAAATCGTCTACATATAAAGCTACAAGCAATAAATCATCACCTTTCTTCTTAACATATATGGCATGCTCATAGGGACACTGTTCAAAACCGTCATCCTTGAAATATGCATCAATGCGGGTATTCCAGGCTCTCGGTGCCTGTTTCAGTCCATACAAAGCTTTCTTCAATCTTAACACTTTCTTTTCTTCTCCGCCCTTCAAGTATTTCGGTGGTTGTTCGAGATACACCTCTTCTTCAAGTACACCATTCAGAAATGCCGACTTGACATCCATCTGGTAAATCGGCCACCCAAACTGAGCTACTTGCGAGATCAACAATCTGATTGTCTCCATTCTAGCAACAGGTGCGAACACCTCATCATAGTCTACTCCTGCCTTTTGCGCATACCCCTTAGCTACCAGCCGGGCTTTATATTGCCCTATCTCTCCATCAACATTCATTTTCTTCTTATACACCCATTTAACTCCAATGGGTTGACTTCCTTTTGGCAGCTCGGCCAACTCCCAAGTATCATTCCGTTCAATAGCTTTGATTTCTTCATCCATGGCACTTTGCCATTTCTCATCTCGGACTGCTTCTTCAAACCTTATTTCCTCATAATCTGTCAACAAACAAACAAGATGGGCTTCGTTAGTTGACTTATACAAATCCTGCAAACTCCTCATCCGGGGTCGTCTTATCTCGTCTTCATCATCTGTCTCACTCCTTGCCGGGATCCACCTCGGTGATCCGCCCTCCTTCTCGTCTTGAATAACCATCTTTCCGAGATCTGATTTGATCTCGGATGGACTGCTCCAATCCCACTCATCGTCTTCATTCACTTTCACATCTCGGTTTATCATTACTGTCTTTGTGCCGGGATCTAACAGCTTGTATCCCTTCGTCTTCTCGTCATATCCAATGAAAATAAACTTCCTGCTCTTGTCTTCTAACTTGGTTCTTTGCTGATCAGGGACACGTGTGCATAGGCCACACTCCCGAAAACTCTCAAATGGCCCACCGATGGCTTTTGGCCCGTCCATAATTCCTGTGGGGTCTTTCCATTCAGTATGGAATGTGAACAGTGGTTCTGTACATATACAACACACAGAACAGCCTCCCCCCAAAACTCCTTAGGCATTCTCTTCGTCTTCATCATTGATCTCACCATGTCAAGGATGGTTCGATTCTTCCTCTCTGCTACTCCATTTTGTTGTGGCGAGTATGGTGCAGTCAAGAATCTTCTGATACCATACTCCTCGCAATATCTTCTAAATGCATTCGATGTGTACTCTCCACCTCGGTCAGATCGTATCGACTTGATCCTCCTTCCAGTTGCATTTTCAATCATTGTTTTAAAACTCTTGAACACTTCAAACACTTTGGATTTTTCTTCCAGCAAATACACCCAGTGGTCATCGTGCTCGGTATCTGGCCGACCTCTGAAATGGACTCCTCGCATGTTTGCTCAGCACACAATCTTCACAGAATCTCTTCTCACAGTTCATTCTTGGCAATCCGTCCACCATATTATTATTCACCATCTCGGCTAGGCCTCCAAAGTGAAGATGCCCAAACTGACGATGCCACAAGGATGCTTCATCATTCATCTCGGCTTGCAAACAGCCGACTTCCACACTTCTCAAAATCAACTTGAACATTCTATTCTTCTCCATCTGCACTCGGACTATCAGTCGTCCTTGCTTTTCTTTCAAGAGGAGAACTCGGTCTGTCATGATAACCGAGTAACCTTTCTCCATCAATTGTCCCACACTAAGAATATTACTTTTGAGTTCAGGCACGTAATACACATCTTGAATATGTCCAACTCGTCCATCCTTCTGCAAGAAACTAATCGTACCTCGGCCTTTCACACCGACCTTTGAAGCGTCTCCAAAGGAAACATGTCCAGCTTTTGTTTGCTTCAAACTACTGAACAAATGCTTGTACCCACACATATGATTGCTTGCACCAGTGTCTATAAACCATTCCATCTCGGTTGCATGGTTGACTTCACCTCCAACCATCATCAGAACTCCTCCATCTTTTACTTCTTCTGCAGCATAATTCGCAATTTCATTCGTTCTTCTTTCACCTCGGCAATCCTTCGCAAAATGACCAACTCGGCCACAATTGTAACATCTGTCTGAGTTGCAATCTCTTGAGTAGTGTCCGTACTTTCCACATTTAAAACATTCTACATTTGAATGTCGGCCTCTTCCACGTCCTCGGCCTCCTCGCCAATTCTGCTGACTTGATTCAGCCTGCTCTTTATTCCATCCTTCTTGACCTCGTCCTCTACCAACTCGGTCATATCCACGTCCACCTCGGCCATGTCCTCTACCTCGGAAATTTTGAGAATAGAGTGCTTTCTCGTCCTTGATTGAAACCTTTGTCTGGAGTGCTTGCTCCAGTGACTCTTCTTTCTTCTTTTTCTTTCTTTGTTCATGCGCCTCCAACGAACCCGCAAGTTCGTCAACGGTGAACGTTGCTAGGTCCTTTGACTCCTCAATCGCACATACAACATTCTCGAAGTCATCAGTGAGAGACCTCAGAATTTTCTCCACCACTCTGGTATCGGGCAACACCTTTCCGCTTCTCTTTAGTTGATTTACTACGTTCTGGACCCGAGTAATGAAATCGGATACCCTTTCTCCTTCCTTCATCTTCATTCCTTCCAACTCTCCACGGAGAGTTTGAAGTCTGACTTGCCTGACTCAATCAGCTCCTTTGTAGACATTTGCAAGAATGTCCCACGCCTCTTTTGACGTTGTTGCACCAGCAATCTTCTCAAATCTGGAATCATCAACAGCCCGGAGCATCATATACAACGCGCCTTTGTCTTTCAACCGTGTCTCTTTCAATGTCTTGTTCTGCGCCGCCGTGTATCCTGTCGTGGATTGTGGTTCTTCGAAACCATCATGGACAACCTCCCAACTATCATTAGCTCCCAACAGAGCTTTCATCTGGATACTCCAGTTCTCATAATTAGCCTTCGTAAAGCGGGGTAATGGCAGACTACTGTTTGGACCACTCTCCATTCTCTCAAGCTCTGATACCAATTTGATATCAGTAATTTGATATCTCACAGGTCCTCTCTCACACACTCACTGGTGCACTCACACAAAACACAAACACACAAAAATTTACTGGGGGCGAAAACTCTCTTTTATTGATAATAGTCTGCCAAAGCCACACAAACCTCTTTACATAATGTGTTATTTATAAGCAACGAAAACCTAAACCTAAAACAATTCAAATTCAAATCTAAACAATATATTTCCTAATATCTTTCTCCATATCTTATATTTCCTTATATCTTTTCTACCCATATCTTTTCACATATCTTTCACATATTGCTCCTTTTAAAATTCAAACTACATTAACAATATTTATTTAAACGTTTATCCTAACACTTAAGCCATATGATTCACATGAATGAGGCTCTCTGCCACTCAATAAGGTCTGTTTGTATTTGCTGTCAAACATAGGAATGCATCTTTTTGAGGCAAAAACGTGATTTTCAATACAGTTTTTGCCAAAGACCTTTTGTGTTAAGGTGATGAAGTTTGGCAATAAAACACAGACGAGCTTTCAATCTCTAAGGAGTGGCTAATGGGTTTGAGTCATATCAGTTACATCTGCCTAATAAGTTTACACCATAGAACATAGGGGAACAAATTCTCTGATACATATATCAAACATGGACCTATATTCCTTTGTAGCTGTGCTCCACCCATTATAGTTGTTCTACTTTGTTGTGACTAGAATACATAGCATGAAATTAATATCTGTTAAAGTACTTACAAAATACTGAAGCTTTTAAAAAGGGGTAGATGCGTGTAGTGCATGAAGCTTCCGCGTAATAATGGTTTCAAAGGTAATTAAGTAAAAACTCCCTTTCCAGGATTTGAAAATGTGACCCCAGTACCTGACTACTGTGCCCCCACCATTGATATTTTTCCATTGAAGTTGGAGCATACAAATTATAAATATTTTAAAATAATTTGGAAATTAAATTGATAATGAAGCCCTATTTTTCAACTACTATTCTATCCTTTCCCTGTTCTAATGCATCATTTTACTACATAGAACATAAATATGATAGTGTCTGTGGCTGCTTTTGGTATTGGTAGCTTTTCTATCCTGCTTAATATGATAGAGTATGTGGCAAGCTCAATTATTTATTGATTAAGAGGTATCAATGCAATAATTTATCCTAAAGTATAACTAATACATATTTTAATTAGCTTTCGTAGAGAGTAATGAACATACAAGGCAGGTAAATGTTGGATGCGATTTGTCAAGAGGAGGGTGGTATGCTGAAGAGTTCAATTCCTAGGTTTTCACCTCAAACCAAAGTGTAGGAAGACCAGAAGACCCCACATGCACGCAAGGTAGGGAAAACAACTTTCAGAGGAGTTGATATTGGTATTTTTTATTTATTTATTGGGTGAAATTTATTTTGGTAGACTAATATTCAGAATAAGTTATAAAAGTATTTAATGTTCGCAGTAATTTTTAAAATATTTATTAAATAAACGAATAACTAAATAATAAATATTCCATATCTTATCTGAAAATTGAAATATTGATATTGAAAGAAAGAAAAAAAAAGTAAGATGGCAGAATAATAGTATTTACTTTTCAACCATTTGAAAGATTGTGATTTGCTGACGTTGATGGGTGACTGGTGATGCGTGGAAAAAATACCAGTCCTATCTTTGCCTTTATTGCATGTGGGAAACAAGCTTAAGTTAAGGGGCACCAATGACATAGGTCAAGTGGGGAATCTAATTGAAATTCTAAGCCAATCTTGATAATATACATATCCTTGGACATGCCCTATCCCATCTGAAAGTGCTTCTTACTAAGTGCACCATGATCAAAGAAAATTAAGCTAGATTTTGAAGATCTTTGTGGTGTTGAAATCCACACACACAAGAAAGATGATTCACTATCTGAATTATAAGAAAGAATAGATGAATATTATTCGATATTGTACACACCACAATACAAGAATAAAAGTTATTTATATATATAACAAGCAACTTCAACATTTAACAACTTTTATCTCCAAAACAATTGGAGTAACTAACTCACTCTAATAAGTTAATTAATTTTTTATTTTCAACTAACTACTGCATTCTCTTAATCTGAATTACATTTCCTACACTCCCCTTTAATTCATATTACATTTATGTTCACTACACCTAACATCTTTCTTAGGTCTCTATATCTTTCTCCTTTCAATGCCTTGGTGAATATATCTGCCACCTGCAACTTAGTTTTACAGTATTTCAATACCAAATTTCCATTGTTGACTTAATCTCTAAGAAAATGAAATCGAGTCTCAATGTGCTCACTTCTCCCATGTTTTGTTGGGTGTTTGGCTAAGTCTATTGCAGACTTATTAAGTGTCAAACCACACAACTTGACAAGCACTCATGGAAACTGCTATATATTTAGCTTCACAATAGAACAATGCTACCACAACTTCTTTCTTTGAACACCATGAGATTGGTGCTCCTCGACACAAGAACACATAACCAACAGTGCTTTTCCTATCACTTCTATCACCACAGCAATCTGAATCTGAATAGCCAAGTAACTTTATTTCAGATTCTCCACCTCGTTTAGGAAATAGAATTCCATAATCTACAATACCCTTGATGTACCTCATAATCCTCTTGGTTGTTAAGAGATGTTTATTCATTGGTTCTTTCATAGATTTGCCAATGTAGCCAAAACTGAAACTCAAATTTGGTCTAGTGGTGCAGAAATATCTGGTAGAGCCTATCATCTGTCTGAAGTAAGTAGGATTGACGATTTCTTCACATTCTTCTTGATCATTAATTGTTCCTTCTTCAGCTGGTGTTGTTGCAGAGTTACACTTACTTATTAACCAAGAAACATATTTACCAATGCCTACCAACCAGCTTATCATAAGCACCTCTTTCATTTCGTGATACATAGCTAGCTTAATTTTCCCCTTTCCAAGTTTTTCTATTTCTTTTGTTTTTTTCCACCTTCTCAAATTTTCCACAAAAAGAAAAACGAGATTTATTTTGTAATGCTTCTTGATTTTGGATAAGCATTAAGGTTTCATGAAAAGCTAAATCATACGAGGTGGCTAGCCTCTGATCACCCATATTGCAAAACCCAGCTCGATGTGTAGAATATTTCACACACAATTAAATCCACAGTGCAAACCACTGCAGCAGAATCGATATAATTAAACCTATCTTCCAGCAATCTATTAATGGAAAAATAAAAATCACAAGGTCAAATTCCGGAAAGGTTTATGAAAACGACCTTCTACTCTATCTAAGTAGTTTGAACACAACTAAGCAATAAGCACCACCCGATTAATGCTTAGTTAAATTGTTGTTTCATTTTAATGGAACTTGTACCTAACAAGCTGGGTTGTTGGATAGGCCATTTGATTTAGTCACAATTTCCTCTTCTTTTTTTGTCCTCGTCAATCTAACACCATTTTTTTATATATTTCATTAGCCGATCTAATAGGTAGATAAATGATTAATTTTGTTCTGTTGTAATTTAAAGGTTGAAAGACTGCTTCTTTTCAAGTGATTTAACTTATTGTTTGTCCTAGCACATTTTTAATAGTAGCTGCCTGTCACCATTATATTGAGTCATGTAAACCATGTATTGCTAAATATTCTTATGCCATGACCAAGAACTATACATATGTTAGTAAAGTACAAAAAGAAGAATCCTATTAAAACAAACAGAAAATAGCAGGGAAGAAAGAAAAGAATAGGAAATTATCAACTGTTGAGAAGAGCTCTTAGTATCTCTAAGGATCTGGTAGTGAAACCCATGGAAGTAATAAAGACTGTGATTTCCCCACATAGAGGTACTTGTAAATTTCTGCCAAAATCAACTGCTCCAGAAAATGGAACAAATTCAAAGTACCTTATGCTCCTTGCTTTGAAATGCTCAAACACCAATATACATATTTTATTCAAACACCACTATACATATTATTTAAATAGTTTAGAACCTTACAATTAAATTGAATGTGGATCATTAATTTAGATTGTTAGCTAAGTTTGAGATATTGATCCATTATTCTTGCACTCCAAAACTCAAGCACATACTTTACAAAACGCTAGGAGAGATGAACACCAAAACTCACTTTCACATTAAACAGACTTAAAGAAATTAATGCACTAACACTCATTAAAATCCATCTCTAATGGATACAAAATGATTGTCTCTGACACTTCTGGCAGTCTAAAGCTCACCCTTTTCCTCACCTTGCTACTTTGGCTTCTAGTCAATGAATTAAACCCCATTTCTTTTACATCAACCTTTTCATCTTTCAAAAGATTCTCCGAAGAGTTGTAGTCCACAGAAAAATCTGTATAATCACCATCATTTAAGTGTTTCTCCGAAGACAAACTATATCCCCTAAAGTCAGAAAAATAGTTACCTTCTCTAGTTACTGAGGGATAATCACTCTCAGATACATGCTTAAAACCACAATGGTCACCATTCTAGTTACCACCCTTTTCTATAATTGGTGATTTTAGAAGCCACTCCTCTATTGTGACCTCCGTCCCCATTTTTTGTTGTTTTTGCTGCTGCCCCTCTTTATTCATCTTTTGCATCCTCTTCTTCCTCAGCAAGTATGTTTGCTTGAGATTTTCAACAACCCATACTCCTAAACTGGCCTTTCCATAACAAGAGTCCTCCTTGGGTAGTCTTTGAGGTCTAAAATAAGCCTCACAACAATAGAATGAAAAGTTAATTCCCATTCCGTTTGTTTAATTGCAAAAGGGAAGGGTAAGGATCGTGGTATGAACTGGTAAGTCTATTTATTATGTAGGAAACCTAAGACGTTTCCTCCAAGAGTTAAGTTAAGAATATTATATTCCATGCCTTTGTTAATATCAAGATGAAACTATTTGAATGGATAACCTTAATTTCTCTTTAACAGATATGATTGCACATCGATTAAATAAGCATGAATAAAACATTTAAACCTATTGCAGTTTTTGTTGTCTTCTTGCCCCTTTTGGTAAATAAAATATCACGATCACAACTAGGAATTCTGAATAACTCAGCCACTTACTTATATGCACATTTTAGAGAGTATTGTGGTCGTTCACTGTTTATATTATGAGTCATTATAGCATGCATGCATTGTCTTGAATGGAAATGAAGACAAAATTCTTAGCTTAATTGCCCACTTACTTGCCAAGATAAGTCTTAGGCTGTTGAGATTTAGTTTGGCGGTGAAGACAAGGGCTTCCTAAGCAAACATGAAGAAATATAGTTAACGTTATTGCTGAGAACTATTTGCCTTGGTTGATGATTATTCTTTAAATCTGACTAACTAACTAATTTATTAATGCATCATCCATATTTTATTAGCTAATCCCATTTTTCAAAACTCAGAAAAATGCTATTAAAAATCCTACCATTAAAAATGGAAAAAAGAGCAATACAACTCACATGTTATCAGCTTCCCAGTTAGTCTGAGACATGCTGTCAGAATAAATATTGTTGCCTAATGACAGAATGAATGAGTTTGGTGAATGTTTGTTAAGTTACTTAG
>QARZ01027513.1:0-14331 GCA_013407115.1 Glycine latifolia
AATTTGGTTTCAATCAAGAACCAACAAGAGGCTAAGCTCCCAATTCAAGCAAATGCTTAATTTCTATTTATCAAAGTGTCTTAGAAATATCAATATTTGAGTACTTATAGATTTAAGCCTAAAAATGCATAGTTTTGGGCCTATTTTAAGTCCACATTGAGACCCATTACACAAATAAGAAATTACTAAATTACGATATTACGAAAATTACGAAAACTATGAAATTACGAAAGCTACGAAAGGAATTCTGAAGCAAGCTCTCCTGCAATATTCAAGGTGCTCCAATTCATCTCCTTGTGTATTCCTCCATCCTTGTCCTTGTTAAATAGTCCAACCATGATTCTCTTGGTATCTCTTCCTGTAGAAGCTTGGTTTTAGACCTTGTCATGGGTCCTTCAAATCTCACCAAAGGAAGTGCTTCAAGCTCTCCTTCTAGACCTTTGGCTTGGAATGGACCTCCATCATCATGATCCTTAGATAGTCCTTTATCATACCGTAGAAGAGAAATTGACACAGGGTAGCTACGTCGCTAGTGGACATCAGGATGTATTGACTACTGCCATTGGACGACCAGAGCACTCTGGCCGTGTTCGTGCTGCTGTAGCCGGTGTGACGATAAAATAATACTTCGGACCGACTTCAGCAACCTCTCGCACATCTAAGTCCATGAACCATGAAGACTTGGATCGACTGAAACAGAACATCAGGGAAGAGCTGGAGCATTCCATCACTGAAAAAGTGATGCAGCAACTCATGATGTCCTTCAACCAGATGCAGTCTCAGGGTTTCATACCACCACCAGAGGTTCAAGTTTATCCTTATGGGGCCTGTGTTAGCACGAAGGCAAGCTGTGTCGATCCCTCAGGACAGGACCCAGACACAGGTGCATTTGATAGGCATGGGTTGTATGTCGATGACAATCCTCCCCGCCTAGTTGCCCTTGGAAGAGTTTATATGGGGTCAACAACCGTGCATAGTGTCCTTCTGGCCAATGATTAGGTCAAGATGGGTGTTGAGGAAGTCTAAGATGCTGATGCTCGCGTCCCTGTACCCACTGAAGAGGTTAGTGGGGCAGGCCCTTAACACCTTCCTTGCTTGGCCGACACGTCTTGTACAGCCTATTTTGAAAAGGTATTTCATTTTTTGTGTTTATTATCATTTAAAAAAAAATTGTGTCATATAAAGTGAAGACGATCATTGACTTATGTTTGTTAACTGTATAGGATAAACAAGGACCTGAGGAATTATTAACAAGCAGGTTGTAATTTGTAACACATTTACTTTATTATTTCTAAGAAATGAATATGTTAATTGTACAATATGCATGCATGTTTCTGTTAAGTAGTCCTTTGAAAGGATTCCACGATACTTAGGGAACTAAATCAAAGGCTACTTTTAAATGGATTGCGGTTAAAGTAAGTCATTTAAATAATAGTTTATATCTTCGAAATAACTTTTATTACTATTTACACTAATTTTCATTTAAATTTGACTATGTTATTGAATTTAGTGTAATAAGCAAAAAGGAAGCACTGAGTGTGGCTATTATATCATGCATTGGATGTCGACGATAGTACAAGGAGGCTTCAGGTATAACTAGGATATGGTAATTGTCCAATTCAAAACTAATAGTATTTTGTTATACTTGTTTTTATTTCTACTTATTAAATTATGTTTTATTATGTCATACAGTATTTTGCTGATCAGAGACCGCTAGAACCCGAGAGATTAAAGGCAATTCGAATTCAGTGGACTACATTTTATCTTAGAGTTAGGCATGAAACATTAGGTGATTAAGAGATTTTTAAACAATTGTATAAATAGTTTAAAATTACAATCACTTAAAGGCAATCATTTTATGTATATTGACACTATTGAATTTATTTATTATTCACATACGATTTAATTGTACTGTATTTTGAAACTTTGTGGATGTCTGTTCTTTCATTTGCAAGTTAAAATTGGGTTAAATTAATAAAATAGATACTATATTAAGAAAACAAAAAACAACTTTGGTTTTTCGTAAAAATCGATATTAATTTATGTAACAACATGGATTTTTATAGAAAACCGATGTTGCTGAGCACATGCAACAACATCGGTTTTACTAAAAATCGATGTTGTTACATCACAGCAACATCAATTTTCAGTAAAAATCGATGTTGTTACATAAAGTAATATCGGCTTTTACTAAAAACCGATGTTGAATTATCATATTTTAACATTTTTTCTTTTATTTCTTATTTGTCGACATCTATTTTTTTAGAAAAATCGATGTTGTATACTTTTGTTCACATCAGTTTTTGAAAACCAATGTTAATGTTCATACTTTTAACGTTGGTGGTTTCAACATTGGATAAAAACTGACGTGGAAATACTAAAATAATCGATGTTAAAAACGTATTTTCTAGTAGTGTTTGTTATGCATTTTTGGTATCATTATTGTTGTTTCTAAGTAAAAGTATTTATATTTGTTTTTCTAGTACTAATTTTAGTTGTCTCTTTGTATTCAATTTCAGCATATGTTGTATGATTTTTTTGAACATGCTTTTTCTAAGCATTGCAATATGGTTCAGCTATTTGATATAAGTGTGGTAACAAATGACTTTGCAAGTTAATCTAGAAATCAGATAATCCTTTCTATTATGATCTTATTGGTGGTTGGAAAATGTGTTGTCAATCTAACAAGTTTGTTGGAGAAACCTGTATAAAACATGGAGTAGAATGAAATTGATGTATAGTAATTTAATAAGCCACCAAGCACTGTCATACTTGAGGTTGATTTAGATATCATCTAACAACTAATGCCCTATAGTTTGTAATACAATTGTTGTTTAGTATATCAAATATCCATTTAGAATTTTCAATATTTCATTTCATTCTTAGTTTTGGAGATTCAAAAGCTTAAGCAATATTAGTTCAAAATGAAATAAATCAATTGTTTATATTATTTGTATCACATACAAAAGAGTAATCACAAGTAATTTCAATTTATCTTTTATCCATAATCATTGATGTTTATATATAACATGCTTAACACCAAAGATAATAGTTGCTCAAACTTATAGCTGAACAATTCATATTTAACAAACAACGATATGCACTACACTTAAAATTAAAATAACCTAAACTAGTGACATGAATGGAATAAAAAGTTTTGTGGAATGACTTGCATTTAAAATAAGAAACTAACCAAAAAAAACATGTAAAAAAATACCAAGTTAATTAGTTTTTGAACTCGATCATTGAAATATGGCAGTAAAAGAAGTATAAATACATTTAGGTTGAGTCTCTAAATCTGTTTTCCAGCCTAAAATCTTCTGAGATATTATATCTATTTTTTCATAAATAAAGGCATTTCATTTAAAAAAATGCATTTAACTTGGCTTATATGATTTCATTTGATTTGCACATTTTTTTGTTTATTTCGATGAGAGAATATCCTTGGATGGTAAATCACCCTTAACATAGCTATTGCCAATAGTGAATACCAATTGCACATTTTTAACTATACTTAAAGTTCTTGCATAATCTTCCACCCAACTTTATCATTAAACACTTATTAATTACTGTACTACGCAAAATTGGTAAAATTACATGTGACCATTATTGTGGGGTTATGTACATGTGTCCACCTTCCATGTCAACCTTGCTACAGGAACTGTACACGTGTCCGTCCTCCATGTCAACCCTGCTAAGTGATAGCACACTTGTTTGTCCTCCGTGTCATCCTTGCTACGGAAGGGCGGACGTTGACCCTCCACAGCCGGGTCTCTTTAGCCAACAACAGCTTATCTGTTATGCTTATTCAAATGAGTGTAACCACTTTATCTCCTAGAATATCTCTAGCTATCTCCAAGGGATGATCTACAAGCTATTATTTATCTATAAGTAACAACATATCTACAAGGTACACATTATCTCTTATTCAAATTACATAACTGTCTGTTATTATCTGTTATCTTATCAACATATTAATTAACCCAATGCCCATACTTCACGCTATAAATACAAGTTCTCTCTAAACCTTTACTAACTCATCATTCATTCACCATCCGAGGAACACTCGAAAACCTTCTACTCTTCTTTACTCCGAGACCACCTCTGACTTTCTTAATTAGTTATGCTCCCATAATTGATGTACTTACTTGAGCGTCAGAGTCATTTCCTTTGTTTTGCAGGTTCCCCTCCTTAATAAGGTTGACTCACTGTCTAATGTGTAGAGTTTGGAACCCACCAGGACCCCGTCCAGCTCATACGTGAGATTGTCAGATTTTGATAAGAACAATTACATAATTTTTTTTATTTCTTTGCCTCTATCCAGCTTAAAATTTATGTTTATTAATTTAGTGTGGCAACCTCAAATAAACGTGCACAAATTTTTCAATGTTCCTATTTATTCATTGTCTCCTATTTCCAATTGTTCTATATATGTATGTGTATCTCTCATTCATATTGTAACCATTTTTAGTTTTCAACATTCAGCCCTTGATCCATGATGGGTCATAGTTATATGGTGAAGAAATGATTATGGTTATAGAATCTGTACCCATAATTTCCTTTCTTCTATTTTGCATGTGTAATATTATTATTTTTCTTTTGTTTTGGGGTGGGGGTGGGGGTTAAGGGGGATGGTGTGATTTTTCAATTTCTTCATAATATGCTTGTAATAATCATTGTATATGGTTTAGTTTTCAATTTGGGTGGGATTTGGCTAATAGTTAGAGTAACATTTTTTGTTGTTAATTAAAACTTGGGTATAATGGAGAAAGATGTTAGCGAAAGTAACTTTTACCTTTTTCTTTATTGGTCTTTTTCTAAAAGTTCTTATTCTCTCCTTCTGTTACTATAAGGTTTTGGAGAAGAGACAGTGGTGTTACAACAATACAATGGCCATGTGAAAGGTTTCTCTAAGACAGTCAAGAAGATTCAACAATGAACAAGATTTAGGGAAACTAATTTTAAAAGTGTTGGAAGTTGAGAAACCTATTACCATTCAAAATTATTCTCAACCTGAGTGTATGTTCGATGATGAAAGTGATTTTCATTGTGTATGTACCGTCCAAATATGGTAAAATTACGCATGGCCATCACTGTAAGGTCACCGTACACGTGAACACCCTCCACGTCAGCATTGCTATATTAATAGTGCTTATTCACTCTCCAAGTGTCAACCTGGACACACGTGTCCACTATCCATATTAGCCCTGCTACAGGAGCGCGGACGTCGACTTTCTACAGGAGCACGGATGCCTACTGTGTTTATCTTCATATTAAGAACATATCAACTATGCTTGGATATTCAAACTGGTGCAACCACCTTATCTTATCATATCTTCACAAGTTATCTACAAGTTGTTACTTATCTACAAGTAACAATATATCAATAAGGTACACATTATCTTATATTTAAATTAGATAACTGCCTGCTATTATCGATTATTATCTTATCAACTGATTACTAACAAACAAAGGCCCAAAGCCCACACTCCACATTATAAATACAGCCTTACAGGTTCTCTCTAACTCACTCCATACACAATACTTGAATGCATTACTCAAGTTACTCATTCTCTATATCTCATATTGAGTTCCCACACTCAGTTATTCTCCTATAATTGATGTACTTACTTAAGCATCGTAGTGTTTTTCCTTTGTTTTGTAGGTTCCTCCTCTAAACAAAGCCTACTCATTGTCCAACGTGCAGAATTTAGAGTCCACATTGACCATGCCTACCTCACACGTGGAATTTCCAAATTTTGGTAAGAACATTTGGCGCCCACCGTGGGGCGGCGGTAAAACTTACCCTGCGGCCTCGCAATCTCCAGATCAACGCATTATCTAGACCACATTCTATGTCCACCCATGTCAATGGTCAGTACATGCAACACTCCTAGGGAGACGTCTAACCCTCCTCAGATGACCATGACAAATGCGGACACCATCAAAAAACTCCAAAACCACATCACGGATATGGAGAGAAGACATCAAGAAGAACTCAAATGGCTAAAGGTGGACCATGATCAGCTGGAGGCTCGGATGAGATGCCCCTAAGGTGACGAGAACTTGCCTAGCACAGGGGACGAACCTACTCAGGGAGAGTCACACCTCCGACAATACTGTCAACCCTCTGGGCGGTCCCAGCTCAATGTAGGTACACCGTTCAGCAGGGCAAATGACACAATGACACCCCTGACAGATTGTCAACCCTCATGGTGGTCCCATATCATCACAAATTTACCATCCAGAAGGGTGGACGACACGATGACACCCCTTTTTTCGATCATATTATGGAAGTCGACCTACCCTCTAGGTAGAAATCTCTCCATCTAGAAAGGTACGATGGCAACATGAATCCTGACAAA
Source organism: Glycine latifolia (assembly GCA_013407115.1). Lineage (NCBI taxonomy): Eukaryota > Viridiplantae > Streptophyta > Magnoliopsida > Fabales > Fabaceae > Glycine > Glycine latifolia. Next base: position 6,366 of record QARZ01027513.1, read on the forward strand.
CATCTGAATGCCTTTCCTACTTAGGTGAAGGATACATTCAGATGGATGAAATGTCCAAGTTCCGGAACGAAGTCAAACAACCGGACAGAAGCGAACAAATTATGAAGTAACAGCCAAAGTCGACCCACAAAGGTCGGACAAGAACAGAAGATAGGGGGAGACAGAGGCAACAACGGCCCAGATAGGAGCATCAACCCCCTTGCAAACAGGAGAATGAGCCTGTTCAACACATCCAAGGTGTAATCAACACCATCATGGGTGGGTTCTCTCATGGAGGATCATCTAGCCAGTCTTGAAATAGGCACTTACATGCTATACGAGACATTGACATCAATTACGTCGATGCTCCCTCACGGTGGAGCCTCCCTCCTATCACATTCACAGACAAAGGTCTCCAAGGAATTGACCCTGTCAATCAGGACGATCCAATGGTGGTTTCCTTTGTAATAGCCAATTTCAAAGTATCAAGGAGTCACTGTCAAGGTAGATTAGAAGCAAGCCCAACAATGCTACATTGAGAGTCTAAAAGTGGCACCGTATCCTCCCAACAAGGAGCGACAGATACCATCCCACTTCGGGGGGTACCAGCCAAGTCATGAGCATAGACAAAGGGTCCACCCCTTACACCTTAACTATCTATATAGCTTAGCATAATGGCACATTCAGTATGGACTCGCATGACAACACTGTTGACAAAGGTCCAGCCAAGTCATGAGCATAGACAAAGGGTTCACCCCTTACACCTTAATTGTCTATACAGCTCAGCATGATGACACATTCAGTATGGACCAACATGACAACACCATTGACAAAGGTCCAAACCCTATTGAAGAATTCATCAAGTTACAACCTAGACCCAAACCCCGACAGTATACTCAGCTCAGTAGGAACCATACCAGCCACAAGCATAGACGCTTAGCTGATGTCCAACATAAGAACGCGGGCCTATTCACTTGGTAACCATTTCATATGTCGGGTGTCTATCCCAACATCATACGCCACAAGTTGGCCATCTCACACATGATATGCAGGTATGACCTACCTACCTTACGCCATTGACAATGGCGCGCAGTTCGAAGCTCAAACCTATGAAGATTTTCTCATACGGCTAGGTGTTAAGCACCTTTTCACCTCTGTCGAACACCGCCAAACTAATGGTTAGGTAGAGGCAGCAAACTAAGTTATCCTCCGAGCCTTATGTATCTAAAAGGTCTCTAGAAGGAAGAACTCCCTAACATACTCTGGGCTTATCATTGCTCACCACTTATAAAACCCCCTTTTGACTCACATACGACACATACGCCATGATTCCTGTCAAACTTGGGGAACCATCGACAAGAAGGTTTCTATTTCAAGAGTAGCATAACAAAGAAAACATAAGGGCACAAACTCTACATGACACACTACATCATCCTTGATGAAAAATTATTCAAAAGAGGGTTGACAACACCCTTTCTCAAGTGCCTAAACAGCCAACAACTATATAAAGACTTGACAAAACCCAAGACGAGTGAGTTCCTGGTCAGAAGACTCGACAAACCCAAGGTCCATCCTTGGTAAGCCCTTTCATTGTCAAGTCTCACCTCAGCAAAAAGCTAAGGTATCCAAGAACATTTGATGCACTTTATTATTCCCGAACTTCATTCTTGTAGGAGTACAACCTTGCAGGAACATAGCATAATTCAGGACCAGCGCCTGACACTCTCCAAGGTCTACCTTGACAAAACCCAGGACCATGTCCTGGTATTACTCTCCAAGGTCCACCCTTGGTGAGCCTAGACAAAATCCAGGATGAACGCGTCACTGGTCGCACATTAAATGATTCATAAAACCAAGCTCTAGTAGACCATCAAGGTTCATAAACCCAAGTCTTGGTAGACCGTTAAGGTTCATAAACCCAAGTCTTGGTATACCTCCGCATTCACAGGTTCATAAACCCAAGCTCTGGAAGATCGTCAAGGTTCATAAACCCAAGTCTTGGTAGACCTTTGCCTTTATAGGTTCATAAAATCGAGCTCTGGTAGATCGTCAAGGTTCATTAACCCAAGTCTTGGTAGACCTCTGCCTTCACAGGTTCATAAAACCAAGCTCTGACAGACCGTCAAGGTTCATAAACTCAAGCCTTGGTAGACCCCCAACTCAAAAACCAAGGACTAGCTCTTGGTACTCTTCAAAGGTTCGCAAAACCCTAGGGCTTCCCTAGGTAGACCTCCAGCAAAATCCAAGGTAGCCCCCTTGGTCGATTACAGGTTCTTAATATCCATTCCTGGTGAAACTTGACACAAAACCCAAGACCAGCTCTTGGTAACTTACAGGTTTGACAAACCCAAGGTCTACCCTTGGTGAACCTCCTCATTACTAAGTTTCCTAGGCGGAAACTCAAGGTACACAAGATCTATCCTTGACACATTTTACTATTTATAAGCTTTATTCTTGCAGGAGTAAAAGTTTATAGGAGCATAAAACCCATGGTCCACCCTTGGTAAACTTCCAGCAAATATCCAAGATGGACAATTCCCCTGGTACAAGGTTCGATAAACCCAAGGTCAACCCTTGGTGAATTTCCAATAAAAACCCAGGATGGACAAACTCCTTTTGGTACAACAAGGTCTACCCTCGATACACTTTACTGTTGTTGAGTTTTCTTTTGCAAAAACACAAGTTTACAGGAACAGGTGTCCAAGGTCCACCCTTGGTACTCTAAAAAACCCAAGGTCCGTCCTTGGTACGAAGGCTCGTGGTTTGTAAATCCAAATTGTGTCGAACCCACGATTCATAAGTCTAAATCTTTGGTAGACCCTTACAAAGCCCAAGGTCCATCCTTGGTATGAAGACACACAGTTTGTAAATCCAAACTACGCTGAACCTATGGTTTGTAAGCCTAAAGCTTGGGTATACCCTTATAAAACCCAAGGTCCGTCCTTGGTATGAAGACCCAAGGTCCCTCCTTGGTGCTATACAAAACCCAAGGTCTACCCTTGGTACAAAACCCAGCATAATCTCCTGGTACGAAGACCCAAGACAAGCTCTTAGTAATTTACAGGTCCGTAAAACCAAACTATGGTAGACCGTCAAGGTTCATAAATCCTAAAGCTTTGGTCGACCTCTAAAAACCCAGGCGGACGCATCACTGGTACATTTGCAACAACGCATGGGACCCAAGACCAGCTCTTAGGACCACAAACCCATGGTCATATCTTGGTAAATCTTGACAAAATCCAGCATGGACAACTCCATTGGTACCAACCTTGACAAACATGAGGTACAACTACGTCTACCCTGAACATATGTTATTGTCATATTTCCTCCTTGCAGGAATACAAGTTCTTAGGAACATAAAGCCCAAGATACATACTTGGCACACAAAGGTCAGGGTCAGCCCTTGGTCTCGTAAACCCAAGAAAACTCTCTTGGTACTACTACATAGTATGGAACCCCAACATGGCGGACCATATAATAACCCTGTGTTAAATCTGGGTTCGTAAGACCGGGTCGTCACCTAAGGGGGGTGTATTTTGGAACTCGGATAATGGAGGGGTGTAGATAGTGCCTTCTCAAATCCGAGATTGGGATGTTATGTTGTTTTATAAGGAAACTGGGTTATTGCTTATGTAAAGGGTGTGTGTGTGTATATATATATATATATATGGCACTCCTTAGGAAAAGCGCTGAGGTATAGAGGAACCCGGATAAGGAAGGAATGAGCAACGGGGTAGAGATCTCGGAAGGGCTCGTGTGATCTCATACTTATTACTGAGTTGTGATCTCGGATGAGCAACCAGGTAGTGATCTCGGTTGAGCTCGGAGGAGCTCATTTTCAGTTGACTTGTAAGAGCTACAGGGTAGAGAGACCGAAAAAGCTCGCAACCCTTTTGATGGAGTTACCGGGTTAGTAATTCCAAAAGTAGTTGGGAGGAGCCTAGGACTTGTGAAGTACTAAGGTAGGAATTCGGAATAGGTCGAATGAGGTCAAAATAGATTGGATTAGGTCAGATGAGGTTGGAGGAGGAGGGAACAGTAGACGTTCTATAGTACCAAGGACGAGTTCTTATGCAATCGATTACATAAGTATTTGTAATCGATTAAAACAGTCAGTACTTGCTATTTAACTGTGACTTAGATTTTTAACATGTGTTGACTCCCTGTTGATTGTTTTGACGCGGGAAGACTCTCCTATTATTTTAGGACGCGTGTTAATTTTCAGTCTATTAGATATGCATGAGTGAGATATTTTAGTAGTAACCTTATTTGCACGATCTCTACTAAAACACTTTCTCTCTCTTATTCCATATTTCCTCCATTGTTAAAGTGAGAAAAGCTTCCTAGATAACCATTCCTTAACCTAAACACCTTCACATCCAACGTAAGGATTGAAGAGAATCACCATATAATATAGTTTACACCCTTTGTTCTTATAAAGAATCATCAGACGAGGAGATCATTTCTTCAAAGGAAGTTTAAAGTTTCAACCTTTAAGAGTTATAAGGTACCGTAAGGACCTCCAAGCTTTTAAAAGTTGACCACCAACCTCTCTTAATATTTTAAGGTAAGACACATAAGTTTACCGTTTCTTTTGAGTATGGTGTAAAAAGGAAAAATGACCCATATGAGTTAGAGTAGGTATTGGGTTGTGTCTCTTTGGAAATATATGCTTAGGAGGTTGCTATGATAGCAGTGCAACCTTGAAAGCTAAGTTTTCTGGGTTTTGGGTACTTTGTTATGTCAGAAAGATCTTTGTGGGGGTTTACAAGTCACTCACAGTTGTTTATGTTTGATACCTGGAAAAGAAGTGGGTTCTTTTCTTGAAACGATTGAGAATCATTTTGATATCTTGCTTGCCTAATGTAGGACGTGATATAGAAGATATCGATGGTAGTGACCACGAGGCTGAGAGAGCCAGTGCTGGAATCAGAGAAGGTAAGCTTTCTATTCTTGGGAGTTGTATCCCTTGATTGTGTTCCACCATACTCCTGGGAGTTATGGCTATTGTATGATGCAGTGCGTGTATTTAAATTGTGTGTTATTGCTTTTTGATTGAAACATACATGTAAATGATTTGCACTGTGATGTTTGTATTGTGATTGAGGAAGCCCTCTGGCCAGGGAAGCGGACCATATATATGAGAGTGCAAGATTGATCCAGGATGAGCTTCTCGGTAATTCATATACATCTGAGTGCATGAGATGTGCACGGAAGACTCATCTGGGATGAGCATATGTGCATGAGATGTGCATGGGTGCATGAGATGTGCACTGGAGATATACATTTGTGCATGAGATGTGCACTGGTGAACTTGTATATTTGTGCTGAATTCCCAATGTTGGTAGCATCCAACAGGAATGGCACATTGGTGTGATTATGTAGATGTGATGTGTATGAAAGTCGGGTTGGCTATAATGTTGTTTTTCTTAAATGCTGGAATGGCAAGCCGGGATGGCTACATTGTTTATATGTATAATAACCAAGGTTAAATAAATAAAAGAAAAAGAAAGAAAATTTTAAATTTACTAAATTTCTGTCGCAAAAGCATTAGTGACGGAATTAGCGACGGATTTCACCAGAAAGCCATTTTTCCACTGGTATGCCACGCTGGTAGCGTGGGAGTGGCACTAATAGTGTGAAACTGCAGCAGAAAGCCATTTTTCCACTGGTATGTCACGCTGATAGCGTGGGAATGGGGGCTGGGGGCCTATAAAAGGCCATTTTCGCATTTTGGACAGAGGAAAACGTTTCTTCTTCTTCCTCCTTGCGTTTTCTGCCATTAATGAAGTAGAAAGCTTCATATCTCCTCTATACTTCATCTAAACACTTCCCACTCAACTAGAAAGTTGTTTAGAACTCCTCCATGAGCTAGATTCCAGCTTCAATTTCTCGAGAGAACCATCAATCGGAGAAATCCCATTCTCTAGGGAACTTTGGGAATACTGAGTTTGGAAGGGAAAGAAGGCGATTCAAGGACGCTAGAGCTTGGAGAAGTGATCCTCCAGCCTTCCTCGACTATTTTGAGGTAAGAAACTCAAGTTTTACCGATTGATTTGTGAAATTGTTCATGGGGTGAATAGTAATCCATTTGAGTTAGGGCTGGAATTAGGCTTGGGTTCTTTAGAAAAGTATGATCAGGAGGTTGTTCTAATGGAAATAGAACTTTGAAACATGACTTTTGAAGTTTTATTTTTGCTCTGAGATATGTATGAGTAGGAGAATGTTGGTTAAATGAGAGGTATTATCATATGTATGAGCCTAGATGCTTTTAGAAAAGATGTTCAGGAGGCTAAATAAACGGTGAAAAAGTGTTGAAGTAACCATTTTAGTCAACTTGATAATCGTTGATATTTGGCCTGGATAAAGGCAATTGAACTGATAGAATTGACTTGTGCAGAGTCTTTGGGAGACTCTAGTACCTTGGTTAGGCCAAGAAAGACCTTGTTGAGGGTCTGTGAGTAGCCTATAAGATGAGTAATTCTGATAACTCTAAGATAGCAGACAAAGAGGTTTAAATGGAAAGGAAATGCTTTGCTTTTCTTTTAAACGGTTGAGGACCGTTGATGATTCTTGCTTGTATGTGTGCCTTTGTATAGGGCGTGACACCAAGGGTGTCGGTGGCGGAGACCACAGTCCAGGGATTGGACAATAGAGCACTGCATTGCCAGGTAAACTCTTTGTTCTTGGGAGTGTTTCCCACTGATTGTGTTCCACCATACTCCGAGGGAGTTATGGTTATTGTATATCATAATGCATGTGTGTTAAAATTGTGAGTTAATATTTGATTGAGATGAACTTGTATGATGTACACTGTGATAGTGTACTATGTTATTGAGATGAACATGTATGATGTACACTGTGATAGTGTACTGTGTTATTGAGATGAACATGTATGATGTACACTGTGATAGTGTACTGTGTTATTGAGATGAACAGGTATATGATATACATTGTAATAATGTTATGTAATTTATGGATGATTGTGTGCTGAATAGATCTTCTGGCCAGTAGATAGATATGGACCTCCCTAGAAGTAGAGCGCAACTCCTAGTTTGGTTTGCTCGTGTAAAAGGTGATGATGATCCCTTAAGACCAAGAGATAGGTGGTCCCGTGGCGGTTGAAGCCTAATCTCGGAGGTGTCATATATCGTGCATCCATGCGTAAAGGGGTAGCTCCCGATGGGATGATACGGGGTGTGAGTTCTGGTCTCACACTAGATGCTGATGATGATGCATCTTTTTGAAAAGGGTGATGATGATCCCTTAATACCAAGAAATAGGTGGTCCCATTGCGGTTGAAGCCTATTCTTGGATGTGCTATGTTTATGTGTTATTGTGATGGTGTTGTGATGTCTTTGATGTATGTGATCATGGAAGTGAGCCAGGGTGAGGAAAAGCCTCCAAGAACCCTGAGCTTACTGAGATTATTATCTTACCCCGTGTGTGGGGATTATATTTTTGCAGGTGATACATCTGATCAGAGATGATGAGTCCCGGGCGGAAGGCCCAGTGGGGGACCGGCATGGTATTGCTGCTTGGGCAATGTTTGGAGAGCTCTGTAGCTTGTTGTCGTGTATTTATGATTTTGTTTTGTACCCTCGTGTGAGGAAGTGATCAATGAGATCAGGGCACTTTGTGCTTAGTCTTTTAGTTAGACACAGTGGGTGTCTTGATGATGTATATATAAATACATGAGGTTATTCCCCAGATATATCTGTATAGATATTGTAGTCCTATTTGCCGTTATTCACGTTGTTTTATGTAATCTGGATCGTTAAGGCTATTGTGGTGCTTCGACATTCGTTTAGTTTATTGTCTATACGTACCATACATAATGAATCAAGAAATATGGTTTTGAAATGTTTTCGCGTGATTTGAGTAATTGTTTTAATTAAATGTTGCGCTAATCTGATTATGTAATATGTTAATACATCGGATGTTACGCCTACTTTATTTTTATTCATTTACTTATTTAACGCGTAGA
>QARZ01027573.1:0-13407 GCA_013407115.1 Glycine latifolia
AATGATATGAAATTTAAATTTTCTCTTAATCCATATGCAAGATATGCGGTTGAATTGATTAAGATTGTGATGTAAAAATCATACTTTCTCAAATAAAAAGTTATGTGACAATATTAACAATATATAGATTAATGAGGTGAATTTATAAGAAAAAATATGGTTTTAAATAAACCAATAATTTTAAATAAACCAATAATTGAATATAAAAATAATTTTTTAAATATTTGAAAATGATCTTCCCTAAAAAAATTTGAAAAAAAATGTAATTTAATACATATTTCTATCTCGTGTATTTTATACATAAGTTAGAGCACATTAAATACAAAATCTTAAATAATTTTGATTATTTAAAAATTAAATATTACTAATTGAATTAGACCCCTTTATAGTAATTAATATATCTAGATATATTATTTTTATATTTAGAAATGTAATTTTACCTTGTATTTCATTCAATTTTTTATAATATATCTTTTCTGTTAAATTTAAAAATATTTAACATATTTTATATTTTTAAGTTATCTTTAGTTTAACTTTATCGCAGCTATAATGTACAAGTGACATATTAATTTTCCATCGCTGGACGTCCAGAGTTAGTGTTCGATTGTGTCTTCTAGCTATTAGAAAAAAAACAAAAACTTATTAATACTAATAAAAGTCATTGATATATAAAATAAATTAAAAAATGATGAGGTAACTTATAGTATTGAAGATTGATCGCCCCGTTTCTATTGTCATTTAGATAGTAATTATTTTATTTAAATTATTATCCCTATTTCACACACGTATGATATGCGCCTAGCATATAAGGTTTCCTAAGCTTTTAGAAGCAAGAATTTGAACATTAAACATTGATAATTACCCATTAAGTGATGAATTGTGCTAACATTGTAGCTTTCTAGGAATTTAATCAAAGATATCATTATGAAGCAATTCCCTGGATACCAACGCCATTCGCGCCATCATCTCTGGACCCTGGCGCCATCAGCGCCAGGTTGACGCCATGGGCGCCAAACGTTCTGTAGGTTGGCGCTATCAACGCCAGTCTAGCGCCATTAGCGCCACAGGTCGACAGAAGCAGAGTAATTAAAGTTGTCAAGGGCAAAAACAGGACTTCACTGGCTGGACTATAAATATGGAAGCTCCAGCATTGAATGGAGAATTTTTTTGGAGGGAGAAAATCACAAAAATAGGGTTTTAGAAGCTTGGGAATCTTAGCTAGGGTTTTGGGAGTTGAAGGCTCAAGTGGAGGTTCTTCTCCATCTTCTTCTCCTTGTACTTCAGCTGGGTATGCTCTTTTTGTATCAAAGTCAACCACAATGAGGTTTGACTAGTTTTATATTGTAGTTAGGGCCAAGCACTGAATGTAACTTCCTTTGGATTGGATTGATGCTACTATTCATTTATATCAAGTTATTTCACTTTACTCTGATTGAATGTATGTTTATATCTTGTTGGAATTGATCACTCTAGTTGGGTACTGAAAGTTAGGGTTTGCAATAGGAATATTGGGATTCTATGCTGTGACTTAGGTAAAGTGACAAGCTTTACATTGTCTAGGGATAGAAGTGTATGCTTGCAATCCTTTAATGCATCACTTAATGCTTAACCTAATAAATGCTGCTAAGGAATTAGGGTATTTACATGGATTAAAAGGTTAATGTCACTACGGGAGTAAGGCTTAGCTATTATTGTATGAAGATGCATGTATTGAGTAACTTGTAATAGATGAATGTAGTAGACAATCCCTGTAAGAAGGTAAGAGGCATTTAGTGTGGGTTGCCCTAGCTACTTTAACTCACGTATCGTTACAATCCTTACTTATTTGTTTATAATACTTAATGTTCATAGTTAGCTTTTAATTTCATTCGTACACACACATACAATACCAATTTCCCGTAAATATTTGTCTTCCAACCTATCGATATAAATTATAGTTTAATTGGTCAAACAATCCTTGTGGGAACGATACTTTCTTATCATTATATTACTTGGAACGATCGGTATACTTGCCGAATTCGCAACAAGTTTTTGGCGTCGTTGCTGGGGATTGTTTTAGCCAATTTTATTATAACCTTTTATCTTTAAGATTGGATTTATTTTGTTACTGACCTGCTTCCAGATTTTATGCGAGGTACCGCTGACCCCGCGAATCTTCAGTTTGATTCTAAAATTGAGAAGACTGCTAAGAGGAACCGGAAGTTAGTGAAACAAAGAAAGAAAACAGAGATATCTAGTTCTAGACCACCACCAGAGGAAGAAGAAGCGGAAGAACTAGATATGGCTGATCGGAATAGGGAGCAGCTAAGGCCTGAGGATGAACTCATGGAGGACATCCTTGCTCCTTTGTTCATCCGGCCTGCATCCAGCATATTCAGACCACTAATACAAGCTAACAACTTCGACATCCACCCTTCTTTGATTAGTTTGGTGGAAAGGAGTCAATTTGGTGGTGAGGATGATGAGGACCCTCACGACTTTGCTGACAGATTTATGATGATCTGTGACACTATCCGCCACCACGGAGTGACGGACGATGCAATTCAGTTGCGGCTCTTCCCTTTTGCTTTGAAGGGGAAGGCTCTCAGGTGGTTGGGAAGTCAAGCTTCAAATAGTATAACCACTTGGGACGAGCTGATGGCCAAGTTCTTTGACCAATATTTTTCCATGGAGAAATATAACTGTTTGGTGAATGAGATCACCAATTTCACTCAGCTCCAAGGAGAAACTTTATGTGCGGCATGGAACAGATTCCAAGAGCTTATCCGACGATGTCCTCAATATGACATGCCAGTAGGGAATAAGGTGCGCATCTTCTTCAATGGGTTGACACCAGAATCCAAGCTGGTAGTAAATGGAGCAGCGAAGGCTCAATAAGATCCAAAACCACAGCCCAGACTCATGATTTGATTGACTCTTTGGCCCGGACTGAAAATGAAAGTGTTGCAGCTCAACCAAAAAGAGAGGTCATTCACCTGGGAAGCACTGATGCGATGTTGGCTGAGCAGAAACTGTTGTCACAACAACTAGCCATCCTCAATGCCAAGATTGACAAGCTTGAAATCTCTAAAGCCCAAGCTTCTTCAATCAAGGCAGGTGTAGTTGTCTGTGAATATTGCCAAGGGGACCATGAGTCCAACGTTTGTCCTACCATGGTGGGGGCTGATCCGATTCAAGTTAATGATGTATGGTATGATCAGCGGCCTCCACAAGGTTATCCGAGGAATCCTAATCAGGCTTCTGGGAGTAATTATCCAAGAAGAATCCAAGGAGGTGGGTTAGACTACAAGTCTAACCATTATTTGCAACCACCTCCCATCCCTCCCAAGGAGCCGTCTGAATTGGAGAAGGCTATGTTGCAATTGGCCAAGACTACCAATGACCACATCCAGACAACTGATACTTTTATGAATGAGACAAGGTCTCAGCTTAAGAATCAAGGCGCATCCATCAGGAACCTGGAAGTTCAGATTGGCCAGATTTCCAAGCAATTAGCTGAGAGACCACCAGGCCAATTCCCTAGTGATACTGTGGTGAATCCTAGGGAACATGCTAAGGCCATCACCACTAGAAACGGGATTGTTATTGCTCCTAAAGAGAAAGCTAAAGTGGTCCCAAGAGAGGATGAAGAGGAAACTCCTATAGCTGCTGAAGAACCTGAAGAAGATGAACCATCCAGCAGCTCAAAAGAGAAAGAAAAGGGAAAGGAGAAGGTTCCCTCTAACCCAAAGCAGCCTCTGGATTTTTTCAGATTTGAGAAGCCTCCCTATCTTGTGAAGTTGAAGCAGAAGGCGCAGAAACAGCACTTTGCCAAGTTCCTTGAGATGTTCAAGAAGCTTCAAGTGAATATTCCATTTGCTGAAGCATTGGCAAATATGCCTAATTATGCCAAATTCATGAAGGAGATTTTGTCCAAGAAGCATAAGCTTCAAGAATGCGACACGGTGGTACTTACAGAAGAATGTAGTGCCATTATTCAGCGGAAGATGCCTCCAAGGCTTCGTGATCCTGGAAGCTTTAACATCCCAATTGCCATTGGGAATATTAATGTAGGCAGAGCTTTGTGTGACCTTGGTGCTAGCATTAATCTAATGCCCTTGACCGTGTGCAAATCCTTGGGCATCTCTGAGCTGAAGCCTACTATGGTATCTCTCCAACTAGCTGATCGGTCTTTAAGGAAGCCAAGTGGAGTCCTAGAAGATGTACTTGTCAAGGTTGACAAGTTCATATTCCCAGCAGACTTCATTGTTCTTGATATGGCGGAGGAGAGCGAGATACCACTTTTGCTGGGTAGACCTTTCTTAGCTACAGCCTGTGCCTTAATAGATGTGGAGAAAGGAAAGCTGGAGCTGAGAATGGATGATGAGTCAGTGGTCTTTAATGTGTTTGATGTGATGAAGAATCCCTTTGATAGGAATGATTGTTTTCCGAATTGATGTATTGGATGAATGTGTCCAAGCTGAAGAAGTCTTGTCAGAGGATTTGAAGAAGAACTAGAAGCACAAGACTCTATCAGCCCACAAGAGGATGTGGAGGTAGCTATGGAGGTTCTTGAGAAGAAGGCGACTGACATTGTCATTGGTGCACCAAAAGTGGAGTTAAAAGAGTTGCCGGAATCTCTTAAATATGTGTTTTTGGGGGAGAATGATACCTACCCTGTTATAATTAACAAATGCCTATCCATGGAGGAAGAAGAAAAGCTGCTGAAAGTGTTGAAAGACCACAAGACAGCCATTGGGTGGTCCATTTCTGATCTAAAGGGGATTAACCCTTCCTTTTGCACTCACAAGATCTTGATGGAAGACAATGTTAAGCCAGTGAGACAGCCGCAAAGGAGGTTGAATCCTATCATGAAGGAGGTGGTCAGAAAAGAAGTTGTGAAGCTTCTTGATGCGGTTATGATTTATCCAATCTCAGATACCGCATGGGTTAGTCCGGTGCAAATCGTACCCAAGAAGGGTGGGGTGACAGTAGTCCAGAATGATAACAATGACTTGATTCCCACTAGGACTATTACCGGGTGGCGGATGTGTGTGGATTACCGCCGATTAAATGATGCCACAAGGAAGAACCACTTCCCACTTCCTTTCATTGACCAAATGCTAGAGAGGTTGGTCGGCCATGATTACTATTGTTTCTTGGACGGATACTCCGGATACAACCAGATCCCTGTAGCACCTGAGGACCAAGAGAAGACGGCGTTTACTTGTCCCTTTGGAGTCTTTGCATATAGACGGATGTCTTTCGGTCTCTGCAATGTGCCAGCCACATTCCAAAGGTGTATGCTTTCTATCTTCTCTGATATGGTAGAAAATTTCTAGAGGTGTTTATGGATGATTTCTCTGTGTTTGGATGTTTGTTTAACCTGTCTAAAGTCTTAAAGAGGTGTTAAGAGACTAATCTAGTTCTCAATTGGGAGAAGTGCCATTTTATGGTGCGTGATGGTATAGTTCTGGGTCATAAAATCTCCTCCAAGGGGATTGAGGTTGATGAGGCTAAACTTTTGTTGATTAAAAAATTGCCTCCACCTGCTAATGTTAATGGTGTGCGTAGCTTTCTAGGCCATGCGGGGTTTTATAGGTGATTTATTAAAGATTTTTCTAAAATAGCTAAGCCTCTTAGCCAATTCTTGGTCAAAGATTCTGAATTTCACTTTGATGCTAATTGTTTGAATGCTTTTAATGTGTTGAAAGAGAAATTGACCACTGTACCTGATTGGAGTTTACCATTTGAGCTAATGTGTGATGTTAGTGCATATGCTATAGGGGCTGTTTTAGGTCAACGTAAGAACAAATTGTTGCATGTCATTTACTATGCTAGCAAAATTCTGAACGAAGCATAAGTGAATTATGCCACAATAGAAAAAGAAATGCTAGCAGTAGTTTATGCTTTGGACAAGTTTAGGTCTTACTTGATTGGTTCTAAAGTCATTGTTTATACTGACCATGCTGCCCATAAGTACTTGTTGACTAAGCAGGATGCCAAGCCACGCTTGTTGAGGTGGATGCTCTTATTTCAGGAATTTGATTTGGAAATTAGAGACAAGGAAGGTGTAGAGAATAGAGTGGCTGACCATCTATCCAGAATCCAAGAGAAAACACTCCAAGATAGCGCACAACTGGAGATAAATGAAGCATTTCCTGATGAACAAGTGATGTCAGTTACGAGTGGACCGTGGTTTGCAGACATGGCGAACTTCAAGGCAGCAGGAGTAGTCCTTGAAGATCTTACATGGCAGCAGAAGAAGAAATTCTTCTATGATGCCAGGAGGTACTATTGGGATAATCCCTTCTTATACTTTCAATGTGCTGACCGTGTCATTTGTAGGTGCATAGCTGAGTTCGAAGTACCCAAGGTGTTGTGGCATTGCCATGCCTCAGACTATGGAGGTCACTTCGGAGGAAATAGAACGACTCATAAGGTGTTACAAAGTGGCTATTATTGGCCTACCATCTTCAAGAATGCTAGAGCCTTTGTTGAGAGATGTGACCGGTGTCAAAGAATGGGTAATATCTCCCGTAAAGATGAAATGCCTCTCAACAGCATTTTAGAAGTGGAGCTGTTTGATGTATGGGGCATTGACTTCATGGGACCATTTCCAAAGTCATATTCCAACCAATACATCTTGGTGGCAGTAGACTATGTTTCAAAATGGGTTGAAGTAGTGGCCTTACCCACCAAATGTGCAAGGGTGGTGTCCGCTTTCTTGAGAAAGAATATTTTCACACGCTTTGGAGTTCCCAGAGCAATCATCAGTGATGGAGGACCCATTTCTGCAACAGGCAAATTGAAGGGCTGCTTGCCAAATATGGAGTCACCCATAAAGTAGCCACCCCATACCATCCGCAAACCAGTGGCCAGGTCGAGATTTCCAACAGAGAGCTGAAGAGAATTTTAGAGAAAACTGTGGGGAACTCGCGAAAAGATTGGTCCAAGAAGCTGGATAACGCACTTTGGGCTTACAGGATGGCATTCAAAACGCCGATAGGTATATCGCCCTTCCAGCTAGTATATGGTAAGTCTTGCCACCTTCCCGTTGAGCTTGAGCATAGGGCCATTTGGGCCACTAAGTTTCTGAATTTTGAACTCACCAAAGCTCATGAAAAACGCTTATTACAACTGAATGAATTGGATGAGTTTAGAGTTGCAGCTTATGAGAGTGCCAAGCTATACAAGGAAAGGACAAAAAGGTGGCATGACAAGAGGATTCACCCAAAGGAGTTCGAACTGGGGCAGTAGGTATTATTGTATAATTCAAGGTTGCGGGTGTTCCCTGGTAAGCTTAAATCTAGATGGTCTGGACCCTTTGTGGTTGCTAAGGTATTCCCTCATGGGGCAATTGAAATTACTTCCCTAGATGCTAATAGACCTTTTAAGGTCAATGGATGGCGGCTGAAGCCATATCTTGGTGGCCCAATTGACAGGGATGCAACTGCAATCCCTCTGTGCTCCCCTCATCCTTGAGGATTAACCGTCAGGCTTGCGACGTTAAACAAGCGCTTATTGAGAGACAACTCAATCATGTGCTTAATTTCATAGGTTTGAGTCTTTTTCTTAGGGTAGATTAGATTATTGGCTTTGCTTTCTTTGTTTTAGTTGTCATGTACTTCAAAGAATTCATTTCTTCTATGCTTTTGTTGTTGTTTATGTTTTTCATCAATGCATAGTAATGTAGTTCTTATTTTGCAAATTATTTAAGAATTGTTGGTATTCCTAGGCTTTAGGGTCCAATTTATGCCATTTTGTGTCTGTGCTAGGTTATGGCGCCATCCTGACGCTATTCACGCCAGCTACATTTGCATTGAAGATATGGCGCCACTGGCGCGGGCTCGGCGCTTCTAGCACCAATCTTTCTGGAGTCCCGTGCCATTCGCGTGAAATCAGCGCTACTGGCGCCATTGTTTCTGGAATGCCACGCTTTTAACGCCATCCTGGCGCTACCAGCGCTGGCTAGAGTTTCAATTGATGATATGGCACCACCAGCGTGAGGATGGCGCCATTAGCGCCAACCTCTCTGGTCTTCCGCGCCATCAGCGTGAATATGGCGCTGTCAGCGCCATTCTTTCTGGCAAACCACGCCATCAGTGCGGGTTTGGCCGAGTAGCGCGACAATCTGACACAGCTTTTATTATTTTGTTTTAAAATTTGAATCTCCAACCATTTCCCACATCACTCTTTCACTTCCCAAAAATTTTGCGACTTTAACCTCAACCCCTTCCATATCTGCACAGACCACCATTTCCCATATCCATTTCCTAATTCCTATTTCCTTTAACCCTTCCCGTCTCCCTTTTGTGCTCCTTACCTTTATCATTATTGCATTTTCGTTCTCCTCTTCAAGGCTTTCCTCTTTTGTGGGTTATCATCCTTGTGCTTGCATATCATTTTCATTCCACCTCATGGCTCGAGGCAAGGTAAGTGCTTCTTATTACAGACTGTTTGGGGTGCTTTTGCAGAAACCATACTTAGCCTAGGGTGTAAACACCATTTTTGGTATTGGGTAGCCTTACAGGGGCAAAACCCAGCTTATGCCGACAGCGGGGCATGCCGCGCGAGTCACGTCAGCTGAGCAATAGGGGTTTCTATTTGAGATTGCCTGCCTGGGGCCCCCTTTTTGTTGTCATTTTGCACAACAATGGTTCTAAGAATTTTCATTACTGCTAAGCATGATTTTAATGAGTGTATACTAGATTGCTTGGTTCCAGGGATGCTTTGTCATGTTGAGGATTATGAGTAACAAGAGTTATTTAAGCCTAATTCTCATTTACCACTGTTTGGTTTGATCTGGATATAATAGCCTTAATATGAACTTTTTATAGTAATAGTCATTATGTATGCCAGAATCAAATCTAGGAATCATGCTTGAATGGGACAATTTCATTATTTTTATTCCCTTGTGATGCTCTTGTGCTTCTAAACATGGCTAGCCAGTGCTTAAATGGAAGGGCATAGGTGTATGAAACTTGGTGTGAGAATGTGTCTGTGGTTAATTCTTTACTTGTTCTTGCATTGTGAAGTGGTCTGATTTTGTGTTAAGCTAGAGCATAATTCCCTGCACAATCACACTGTTGAGAATAAATCTGGGAATTTCATTCTAATATGGTCTGTGCCTTTTGTCTCAAATGTCTCCAAGCCATTCATTTATTTTGATTACATTTGATACTGGTACCATTTTAAATCTGGGAATAGTGTCTCAAATGTCACTAGCTTGATGTGAATTTGATAATTGTGGAATTGTTGTAGATCACAAGCTTAGTGTTCCGAGCCTTTACTGATGGTCATGTTTTGTAAATGTAACTATTCTTTGAGTCCCTTGCATTTGAGTAAAATTTTTGAAACCATTAAGAATATGACAATATGGTTTCAAATAAACCTGGGAATTATGCTTGTCCACTGTTTGAGGTCATAAACTGATGTAAATCACCCTAATGACATATATGTGCTGCACTAGAAATTTTCTTTATTTCAGGGTAAACAGGTAGACAAGGGCAAGCAAAAGGCTACCACAGGGACCAGTAGCAAGAGGCCGCGCACCTCAGAGTTTGACGACGGTCGCTTCCAGTCGAAAGCGCATCAAGAACGCTTCGATAAGTGCTTCTTTTCGAAGAAGATTATTCCTGAGCGGAGCATAGATTGGGAAGTACTGCCTGAAGAGTCCCCCATCAGGAAGGTTATACTGCGCCACCAGTGGCAGGTTCTGGTGAGTTTTGCTGAGCCGAGCTCCAGCTCCATTCTAAAGGAGTTCATGGCAAATGTAGACATACCCATAGTGGCACAGCAGTGACGTAGTTGGGTCCGGGGCGTGGTCGTCCCTTTCGACCACGAATTCATCGAGAGCTTCCTTCAGACGTCTTACGACAGCCTTCGTCACTATGGGTTCGTGAGACGGTATAACAGGATGCAGCCTCTCCCTTGCACGGGCAAGGCGACTTATAGGGATGACGTGCCTCAGCTAGCCGATGAGCTATGCCGAGGTATCACCGGTCGATTCTCCTCCTGGAAGATAAAGACCGGCTTAGATTACGTCCCGGAGAAGCTCAGGCGACAAGAGCTGCATCCTGAGTTAGACTTCTGGCATCTGTTTGTTAACTCTACTATTCTCCCGTCTTCTAACTTGACGGATGTGAATGTGGAGCATGCTTGCCAGCTATATGTCCTGCAGAGGGAGATTAATCTTGATATCTCCTACGTTCTCTCCGATCGCATTCTGCACATGATCCAGGACGGCAATAGCCGCTCCCTCTTAGGCCACTCCTCGCTCATCTCTCATTTATGCATGCACGCGGGTTTGGAGATCCCCGATGACGAGCCTAGGGATGTAAGGGTAGGGACTACTGTGACCCTTAGGACCTATCTAGACTCAGTGAAGCACGTTCTTCAAGAGCAGCTTATTCGTGCTTCTGAGCTCACCCCTGAGGAAATGGCTGCCAGAAGCCCGAGGTACGCACCCCGCGACGGTTTAGAGGAGCCCATTCCTGAGATACCAGTTCCTCCTCAGCCAGCAGCGTCTCCTCCGCCACAGCAAGAAGCTCCTTCTGCTTCCAGCCATGCCCCTCACCGTGAGCCCATTTTTGAGGACTCAGCTACTTATCTGAGGATGCAGCAGCAGATAGACCACCAGACCACGACCATTCTGAGGATTCAGGAGCAGATCGAAGACCAGACCCGGATGCTTACTGCACTCTGCAAACACTTTTCTATTGATCCTCACACCTCTCCGCCCCAGTTCACACTAGTGTCCTTCACGCTTCCACCACCAGAGGCCCCTCCATCTCCCCCTACAGCAGCTGGCACAGATACCATGGATGAGGACCAGCCTCACTGATCCACCTCACTGTCTACCTCTATTTTACTTTATGCTTTATTTTACTGTCATTTTCCTTTTCTGCACTTTAGACATTCAGCTACTTTAGACTTATGCACACTGTGTAGCACCGTCAGTGCGTGCTTGGATATGTGACATTTCTGCCATGACTTAGTACTTTGTTTATGCATGAGTGTTGTTTCCTCTTGTAACGTGTCAGGTGAATTATGTTTTTCTGCATGTCATTTGCTGGGGACAGCAATTGATTAAATCTGGGAATAGGGCATGTTAATTGAGGAAACACATGTTAGTCATACAATTTTTTTGTGAATCATGCGTTGTTTTGGTGAAACGTACGTTTTCTTTTTGGGTGAATGATGAACAGTAGGCAGATACTTTTTGAGTCTAATTCTAACCTAACCGTAGGTGTACATATTAGACAATTTTTGCTAAAACATGCTTTTCCCGGATTTAGAATTGCTGAATTAGTCAATTGCGAATTAGATTTTGGAGAGCATTGGTGACATGAATCATGACATGATGTTGTATGGAACATGAACTGAGTGTGAATGCTTGTATGGCTGAATTCAATTCGAAATGGAATGCAATGTTTGATTTGACATCATCATAAGTTTAGCTTATACCACAGCTTGTGAGGTTTGGGCCTAAACAGTTACTTCCTTGTAGAGAGACCTCACAGCAATAGTACTCTAGAACTTGCTCTGTTTCTCTCTTATGCATGCATGATTAATGTGATAAAGGCATTTCTGTTCTGATAAGCTTGGGCCAAATAGACTTCGTTTGTTTAATCACCTGATAAATACCTCAAACCATATGCAGTACCTTACCTTGGTTGAGATTGAACTGCTAATTGATCTGTGGTTTTGAAAGAAAGAATACAAATATCAAGGTGAATTACAAGAATAAAAAGGGATGAAAAACAAAGAATGGCATTCATTAAAAGCCAATCAACAAAATGAAAGGAAAGAATTAGCAATTTGAAAAAAAAGGGAAGAAAAGAAAAGAAAATTTTGAAAGGAGTAATAGATTGAAAAAGGAAACTCAAAAAATTTAGTAAGTTCAATCTCAATGTTTGTTTAGTCACTTCCCAAATGCTACTACCTTTAAGCCAAGTCACGTTACAACCCTTTTTAAGACCTTCTGATCAGTTATGCATGTGTTGTGTTCTTATTGTTAGGAACTTGAGAATAAGATCAAGCTTATGGTAGTACTAGGATTGTGATGGATTGAGAGAATACCCAAACACTTGAGTGATTAGTGAATTATTGCATCTGTGAGGGGTATTCAAGTTAGACTGCTATGTTTGGTAGATTTGAAAAGCTTTGTGTGAAGTTTTGATTTGATTTAGTTATTTGTAGCATTTTAAGCTCAAGGATTGTTTTGTTCAATGTTGTTCTGGAGATTTGATCCATGCTTCCTACTTGAACTTTGTTTATTGCTAAGGACAACAATATCTAAATCTGAGAATTGTTTGATATGCGCCTAGCATATAAGGTTTTCTAAGCTTTTAGAAGCAAGAATTTGAGCATTAAACATTGATAATTACCCATTAAGTGATGAATTGTGCTAACATTGTAGCTTTCCAGGAATTTAATCAAAGATAGCATCATGAAGCAATTCCCTGGATACCAGCGCCATTCGCGCCATCATCTCTGGACCCTGGCGCCATCAGCGCCAGGTTGACGCCATTGGCGCCAAACGTTCTGTAGGTTGGCGCTATCAGCGCCAGTCTAGTGCCATTAGCGCCACAGGTCGACAGAAGCAGAGTAATTAAAGCTGTCAAGGGAAAAAACAGGACTTCTAGAAGCTTGGGAATCTTAGCTAGGGTTTTGGGAGTTGAAGGCTCAAGTGGAGGTTCTTCTCCATCTTCTTCTCCTTGTACTTCAGCTGGGTATGCTCTTTTTGTATCAAAGCCAACCACAATGAGGTTTGGCTAGTTTTATATTGTAGTTAGGGCCAAGCACTGAATGTAACTTCCTTTGTATTGGATTGGATGCTATTATTCATTTATATCAAGTTATTTCACTTTACTCTGATTGAATGTATGTTTATATCTAGCTGGAATTGATCACTCTAGTTGGGTACTGAAAGTTAGGGTTTGCAATAGAAATATTGGGATTCTATGTTGGGACTTAGGTAAAGTGACAAGCTTTACATTGTCTAGGGATAGAAGTGTATGCTTGCAATCCTTTAATGCATCACTTAATGCTTAACCTAATACATGCTGCCACTGCTACAAATAACACCTACGACGACGGTTATTTAGGGCATACGACGACGGTTGTTGCAGTGTCGTTGATATGAGTGTCGTTGATAGTGGGTGACTTTCGACGACGGTTCCAAATAACCGTCGTCGTTGGTAATTTATTTTGATTTTTTTTTTAAAATAAAATACAAACGAAGACGGTTATTTAGAAAAACCCGTCTTCGTATGTGGACTAACGATGATGGTTTTTCCAAATAACCGTCTTCGTTTGTATTTTATTTGAAAAAAAAAATAAATCAAAATAAAATACAAACAAAGACGGTTATTTGGAAAAAACCGTCATCGTTAGTCCACATACGAAGACGGGTTTTTCCAA
>QARZ01027656.1:0-13575 GCA_013407115.1 Glycine latifolia
GTCTCAAGGGTTCATCAACACCCTTTTTAATACATACATCATTATCAATTAGCCATCAGACTATTAAAACACATCAATGTACATGGCACATCTGTATATAAATCATTTATCAATGCCTGAGGAAGCTACATCCACCTATGTGGGCACTTTTCACATCAGAACTTCCTATTATTTGCCTGAGGAAGCTACATCCATCTATATGGACACATTTCTCATCAGGACTTTCTATCATTAGCCTGAGGAAGCTACATCCATCTATGTGGGCACATTTCTCATCAGGACTTACTCAAACATATACATACATTCTATTCTATTCTACTGGCCAGAGAAATCTCATCAATCAATACACATCACCTCAATCCATGTATATCAAGTACATGTTTTCAATCAAAACAGTAACACACAATTTCAATATACATGCATTAACTCATACATTGACCATTACTCTCACTGGAGTATGGTGGAACACAATCAAGGGAAACACTCCCAAGAACAAAGAGCTTACCTGCTCTCAGCGCTACACTGGCTCTCCCAGCTTCGTGGTCACAACCACCAGCAATGTCTGTATCACGCCCTATACAAGGCATACAAACAATCAATCAATAACGGTCCTCAACCGTTAAAATGAAAGGAAACGCTATTCCTTTCCATTACAGCCTCTCCCTTCTCTATCTTAGGGTTATCAGAGCTAACCACCTTATAGGCTGTTCACAGACCCTCAACAGGATCTATCTCAACCTAACCAAAGCACTAGAGTCCCTTAAGACTCTGCATGAGCCAATTCCATACCTAACCAGACCATATTTCAACGATTATCAAATTTATCAAAATGATTACTTCAACGCTCTTTCACCGTTTATATGGTCTCCTGAGCATATATTGTAAAAGAACCTAGGTTCATACATATCATGATACCCTCCATTTAATCATCATTCTTCCTACTTATGCATATATCAGAGTCAAAACCAAACTTCATCAATAGTCATGATTCAAAGCTCAGTATTCATCAAAACAACGCTAACGGCGCGGGATCCACGCTAATCGCGTGGCACTATTCACAGGCCAAATTTTTAATTTAATTTATTTATTTATTTTTTTTACAAATCAAGGTTATTATACCACATCTATCCTGACATGGGTTAGCTCTAAATTTTTGTAAATACATTTGGTATCCACCTTAGGGCTAACTTACCCCGTGGTCTCCATTTTCCACTAATGGTTAGCATGCGGTCTGGCCTCAGACATGAGACCCCTCTTGAAAGCTCTAATTCTTCCCTGACAACCATGACAAACACAAACACTCTCCAGCAACTCCAGACACGTATTGCAGAGATGGAGTGATGCCAAGAGGGAAAACTCCGAAAGCTGAAGGCTGACCACGACCAGTTGGAGGCTCATGTAAGACGCCCCAAGGTGACGAGCACTCTACCTATACAACGAATGAAAGTACTTAATGGGAATTACACCCCCGACACAATGCCAACACCCTTTTGTCAACCACATCATGGAAGCTTACCTACCCTTAGGTTGGAAATCTCTCAACCTAGAGCGGTACGATGGAACCACATATCCAGATGAACATCTGGGCGCATTCCTCACCCAGGAAAATCTCTACACCAACGACAACATAATCTTATTTCATGTCTTTCCAACATCCCTCGAAGGGGAAGCATTGACATGGTAAGGAGGACTCCCTCTGAGATCCATCGACAACTTTGACACTCTTGTCGAGCATTTCAGTTCTCAGTATGCAACCAGTCGATCACACCTCATGACATCTGCTGCGTTAGCCAGTCTGCGACAAGCAGATGATGAATTCCTTCAGAAGTTCATGGATAGGTTCAGACAAATTGTTATCCAAATTCGAAACCTTAGCCTAGAGGTAGGACTGCACTACACGTTGCTAGCCTTACAACCTAGTAAGTTCGCAAACAGCCTATGCAAAAAACCTCCTAGTAGCATGGATGGGTTGCGTGAACGAGATAAGGCTACATCCAAATGAAGGAGATGTCAAGGTTCAGAAATGAGGTCCGACAAGCCGGACAAAAGTGCGATAAGAGAGAAGGAGGTGCCAAGACCGACTCGTATAAGTTGGACAAATGACACAAGTCGGACAAGTGCCAGACTCTCCCAAAGCAACCTAGGTATAAGCGTTACACCCCTCTGATGGCCAAGCGAACTACTATCCTAGAGAAGGCATTCAACACAGAGGTACCCGTAAAACTACCTCCGCCACTTCCTCCTAGATAGGGATTAGATAGAACCAAACACTATAGATACCATTGCAATTATGGTCATAATACAAAAGATTGTTGGGTACTGAAAGATAAAATTGAAGAGCTCACACAGGTTGGGTACCTAGCCAGTTTGTGAAAAGGCCTAACAATCACCCATAAGGAGCGAGATTCGGGGGACACCAAGAGGACCAGCACATAAATCATGATACCAACAGAAGAAGGGGCAAACCAGAAGACAAAGGGAGACAAAGGCACTACTAGCAAAAAAGTGATCGTCAACCTATGCAAGAACATGAAAACGAGTTTGGCCAACAAATCTGAGGTGTAATAAACACCATCGAGGGCTGATTTTCCTACAGAGGGTTGTCTAGTCAGTCTCAAAAATGGCATCTCCACGCCATCTGAGACCTTGATATCAACTGTGTTGATGAACCATCAACACGAAGTCTCCCTCCTATCACTTTTACCTATAGAGACTTCAAGGGAATCAACCCTTTCCACCAAGACAATCAATGGTTGTCTCCATCGTGATTGCTAATTTAATGGTGTCCAAGGTTCTCATTGACTAAGGCAGTTCCACGGACATCCTATACTAGAAGACATTTCAGAGGCTCAAAGTCTCGTCGGACACAGTCCATCCTCACTCTGGACCACTCATCAGCTTTGCAGGAGAGAGAGTAGAGACTTGAGGCTATGTAGACCTCATGACTACCTTCTATCAAGGCTAACTCTCAAAGAGCTTCACAGTCAGGTATTTAATTGTTGATGCAGATACCTCGTATTTTGCTTTGATTAACAAGAAAACGTTGAACGAACTCAGAGCCATTGTCTTCATGCCAAATCTCAAGATGAAATTCCCAACCTTGACTGGAAAGATTGTGACTGTTAAGGCAGATCAAAAGCAGAACCGACAGTGTTATACTGAAAGCTTGGAAATGGCACCATATCCTTCCACTAAGGAGCCTTGCAGGCCTCACCCCATAGCGAGTGGTAGCAGTCAAGTCATGAGTGTCGGCGAAGGGTCTCCAACCCGAACCCTGGCCATTTTCGAAGAAAGTCAATATGGCATATTCGATGTGGATCAGCGCGACGAAACCATTAACAAAGGCCCAAAGCCTATTGAAGAACATGTCAAGCTGCAAATCAGACTCAAACTCAGGCAGTGTACATAGCTTAGTTGGGACCTCACTAGCCACGAGCATAGATGCATAGTTGATGTCCTACACAGGAATGCAGACCTGTTCGCTTGTCATCCATCTGACATGTCGCGTATCCATTCCAGCATTATATGCCACAAGCTAACCAGGCCAAACCGATGTCACATAAGAAGAGAAAGATGGGAGAAGGGCGACACAAGGCAGTCAGAGAGGAGGTAGATAAGCTACTCAAAGCCAATTTCATCAGAGAAGTCAGGTACTCAATAGGGCGTGTCCCAATAATGCATACCATTTGCCCAGCATCGACGTACTAGTCGACAACGTGTTTGGGTTCCAAGTGCTGAGTTTCCTGGATGCATACTCAGGATACAATCAGATCAGAATGCATGCCCAAGACAAAGAGAAAAAGACATTCATTACTGAGGATGTTAACTTATGCTACAAGGTCATGCCTTTTGGACTCAAAGATGCCAGCGCCACATACCAACAACTGATGGACCAAAACTTTAAATAACAGATCAGATGAAATTTTGAGGTATATGTGGACGACATGGTCGCTAAGTCTCAAAGCATAGCCCAACACCTGGCAGACCTAGAGGAGGTGTTCAGAGAAATCCACAAATATAACATGTGCCTAAACCTAGAAAAATACACTTTTGGGGTCAACAGAGGAAAATACTTTGGTTTCATGTTCACACATCGGGGAATAGAAGCCAACCCTGACAAATGCACAACCATACTAGAGATGCACAACCCTGCCAAAGTCGAGGAAGTCCCAAGGCTGAACGGTAGATTGGCATCTTTGTCTTGGTTCCTCCTAAAGCTCGCCGAAAAAAGCAAAGTCTTTCTAAAGGCTACTCAGGAAAAGTGAGCCTTTCCTTTGGGATGAAGCCTGCGAGCAAGCTTAATTGGCCTTCAAGAAAACTATTTCCACACCGCCAGTCCTGAGTCGACCTAGACCAAGAGCACCTTTTTACTCTATACCTCTCTCAGCCCTAGTACAAGAGGATGAGAAACACCAACTTCTTATCTATTTCAACAGTCACATCCTCCATGATTCTGAGAAGCAGTACCAAATGATAGATAAGGTAGCGCTTACACTTATCAACTCAGCCTAACGCCTCAGGCCATACTTTCAAAGTCACCAAGTGGTAGTCAAGACAAACTACACCATTAAACAAATGTTACGAAAGCCTGAACTTGCAGGGAGAATGGTAGCATGGTTCGTAGAACTTTTAGAGTTTGATATCCAGTACAAAGCTTGCGGCCCCATGAAGATATAATTCATGGCATATTTTCTAGCAGAGTTCACTGGCAGCGACCAAACCTCCCTAGACTGGTGGAATTTCTATGTGGATGGAGCATCCAACGTAAAAGGAAGTTGGGCAGGCATCATCCTCGAAAGGCCTAACAATGTCACTTTAGAGCAAGCTCTGAAGCTCAACTTCAAAGCCTTAAACAATCAAGCCGAAAATGAGGCACTTATGGCAGGCTTGAAGCTAGCAAAAGAAGTTGGAGCCAAAAAACCAAGATGGTACACCGACTCGCAGCTTGTCCAAGGAAAATTTGTCAACAGATATCAAACTATGGAGACAATATCCTCTAGTACTGTCACACTGCAAAAACTCTTATTGACGAATTTTAGTGTTTTGAAATGTACCACATACCTAGGGGTAGTAACACCAGAGCAGACCTGCTCTCCAAGCCAGCTAGCACCAAAAAGACCAAGCATCTCAGGACCATCATCCAAGAGCCATTCTAAGCTCTCACCATAGACACCAAGGAGGTCATGGAAGGAGAGAAGGAGGAACTAGACTGGATGACCTCTACAGAAATTTCCTAATTCAGGAGGAGTTTCCATTAGACGAAAATGAAGCCCGATGCCTAAAACGGAAGGCTAGTTACTATGTCATCCTGGATGGCGAGCTATTCAAAAGATGGTTGACAACACCACTACTCAAATTCTTGAACAACCAATAGGCAAACTCTGTCATTTGAGAGCTTCATAAAGGAATCTACGACCTCCATACCGGGGGACGCTCCCTTGCAACCAAAGTAGTGCGTGTCGGATACTATTGGTCGATACCTTCGACTTCACTAGGAGCAAACGATGCTAAAAGTTTGCAGATATCCCATGCACCCCTTCTAACAACTTCCATAGCTTGAGTTCCCCTTAGCCTTTCGTCATGTGGGGAATGGACATACTAGGGTCACTGCCAAAAGCCCCAGGAGCAGTCAAATTCCTAGTAGTTTCCATATACTACTTCACCAAATGGATTGAGGCAAGGCCATTATGAGAAATCTCAGCCAACGATACCTCATATGCAAATATGGCATCCCTTACCCATTGCCACTGACAACGGTACTTAGTTCAAAGCTCAAGCTTATGAAGACTTCATGATAAGGCTAGGAATCAAACACCTCATCACCTCTATCGAACACCCTTAGACCAACGATTAGGCAAAAGCAACAAATAGAGTTATCCTCAGGGCCTTGTGCACATGACTTGACAAGTCCAAGGGTCTATGGAAGAAGCAACTCCCCAGTATACTCTGGGCGCATCATTGTTCACCACATACAACAACAAACCATTCTTTTCTGACTCACATATGGTACAGACGCCATGATCCCAATTGAAGTCAAGAACCATCGACAAAGAGTTTTTTGTTCCAGGAACAACACAATGAAGAAGATATGGGGGTTGAACTAGCTCCGAGCGTCAAGGAGATACAACACCAAGGTTCAACCTGACGACCTCGTGTGGCAAGTCCAAGGAGAAGCCAGAAAGATCCTGGAGAAGGAAAGCTTGGACCCAACTGGGAAGGCCCATTCAGGGTCGTGGCAAGTCTAGACAACAGAGCATATAGGTTGTAGGAACTAGATGGTAAAGCGGAACATGGAACACTACCCATCTAAATTTCTATTTTAAGTTTGAAAACAGTATGAACAATGATATGTTGTTAGCATATATAGTTTTTAGGATAGTTTTATTAGGAAAATAGGAAGAATATAGTGAATAAATGTGAGAATAAGTGTAGAATTCATTACTTTTATGGTTATCATTGATTCTATGCTATTTTGATGTTTAGAGTCAAGAAAAGCAAGAAAAGAAGCAAAAGAAAGAGTCAACTGAGGCTGGGACTTCACGCTAACCGTGCCACGGCCACGCCATTCGCGCCAGAAGCACTGGAGTCTCGCGCCAGCCGCGCCAAACTCGCGTTATTCGTTCCAGAAGTACTGGAGGCTCACGCTAGTCGCGCCAGAGCTCGCGCCAGTCGCGTGAACGCTACGGGATTTCAGAATTAGCTTAAAGATAACATAAGAATGATGGGTTTTTAGGGTTTTATAACCTAGGTATAAATAGAACCTAGGTAGGACACATTAGGTATCAATTAGACACTGAAAAACAGGGAAAAGGAGGCAAGATCAAAGAAAGAAGATTCAAGGCCAAGAAGAACAAGAAAGAGGCAAGATTGAGGGGTTTGTGACTCTGCATACCTTAGCTTCTTCCTTTTCTCCTTTCTTCACATTGTATTAGGCCAGACATCATTATGTCTGGCTAAATCCTTTGTAATTATGGTTTAGCCAAAAGCCAATGTGAACTCTGTGTCTCTTGAATTGAGTTTAATAAAGTTTCTTATAATTGTTTCACTCTACTTTATTCTTTCATTATTATATCTAATTGGACTTGATCAATCTATTAGGTTAATTAGGGATATAATTCACAATAGGAATATTGGGGTTTTAGTTTCTAAACGCAGTAGAATGACAGTTGCGATATTACCTAGGGATAGGGATAAAGGACTGCAGATTTTGTTATGCTAGCTTAATGCTTAATCTAAAGGGAATTACTAAGGGATTAGGATTCTTAACTTAGGTTAAAGGGTTAAATGACCGAGGAATCAGGGTTTAACTATATTAGAAAAGCATAAATCTGAATAATTACATTAAATAGAGTTAAATTATCAATTCAATTACATAGATTGAACTGCGGTGATTATGCTTTGCCATAATTATTCTTAAGTCTTGATCAACATTTAAATTACATTGTTTTTGATATTCTTTTATTTACAAAAATTAAATTCACCTACAATCCAACTCTTTCAACAATTTCATTCCTTTTCCAATATTAAGAATCATAAATTACAATTGACATTAGTGCCTCAATCCTCGTGGAGACGATACTTTCTTATCACTTTATTACTTGGAACGATCGGTGCACTTGCCGTGTCGCAACAAACAACACACAAAAACCAAGAGGGGGTCAATTGGTTATTCTTGGCCAATTAAAATTTCTTAAACAATTAGAGTTAAAAAGATCATATCACAAAACAATCCCAAAACACAAAAACCAGTCTTTAAAGAATGTTACCAAAACATTTTCTGTTGATTGTGAAAAGTTACACCAACGAAAGACAATTAATGACCACAAGAAAAGATAAATGAATTAGTCAATACCAAGATTTATACTGGTTCACTTCTCAACCTAGAGAAGCTACATCCAGTTCTTCTAAACAACTAGTTAGAGTTCCACTATTAACAATCTGTTTCTTACAAGCTCGTACAATCACTCTCAATCAGGCCTAGATCAAGAACAAGAAATCTAACTCACTTAGACTCTTAGTGATCAAGACATAGAGAAAACCCTTCTCTACTCTTCCCTCTAGAAACACCTACTCTAGACAAGCTTTAGGAAAGACTATTGCTATAGTTACACAAATAGAAATTTTAAAAAGAAATTAAAAACAAGTTGTATGGAGAGAAACCACCTAATGATCCACTACAGATGAATGCAAAAGATCACCAAACTGGAATCAAGGTTGAAAGAAAACTATCTCAGAACTTTCTCTCCAAAATATTCTTTAGCAACATTGTCCAAAAATAAATCCTCTCAAAGAATCTTGAAGCTTGAGGATTTGAGGAACTAACACAAAATAACACTTTGTATAGTTTCTCTCTTCAGAAAGCCTATGAAAATCCTTTGATATTTTGTGGTGTATTTTTTAAAAAAAACAGGCTTCATCTATCTATAGAAAATTGTTTTAACTTCTAGTAATCAATTAATTCACCAATGTAATTTATTAATTCACTTATGTAATCGATTAATTCACTCATGTAATCGATTAAGGTATTCTTGAACTTTCTGGAAAAGACTTATGAACAATGTAATCGATTATCACAAAAAGTCTTTGTTTAAAAACATTGCCAAATAATTGATTACCACCATGTCGTAATCGATTATCACAGAAAGTCTATTCTGTGATTTTGTGTTCTGTAATCGATTATCATAATCTTATATTTGATTAAAGTGTTCTTAAATCTCAAATGATAGATTACCACTTGCTGGTAATCGATTAAACCAGTGAGAAAATATTTTTCCAAAACTTAAACATGGAATACTTGGTTTTTTATGCAATCATGAAAAATTTATGTTTTAGAAAAACTTCTTCATAAAACTTATGCTTTTATGAAAACATGAATGCAAAAACATGAATGAACTTTATGCAATGGATCATAGGAAGTCTCATCTTAGACATACACAAATTACAACTACCAATCAATTGAATTGGCATGTAAAAAGCCTAAACACTTTACTGCCTAATAGACTCAGCTTCTTGATCCTATTCAGCTCCCCCTGCCTGTAACACAGTTGACCTATTACAAGACCGAATGTTGTATTTTTTTCCTACTCAAGTTTTTTGTCCCAAAAGAGAAAAATCAGGGTTTTGGCTTGAGAGGTTTTAACGAGGCACATCTGGGGAACAAAAGGAATATGTACTCAATTGACTACATTGAATAAGGTTTATCTCTCTTCAGTTTTTAATTTCCTTATGTCAACTTTACAAAGGCTCACAGAACCCAAGGTCTGCCCTTGGCAAGCCTCAACAAAACCCAGAACGGATGCGTTCTTGGTTGTATCTTCAAAGGCTCATAAAACCCAAGGTCCGCCCATGGTGAGTCTTGATCTCCAAAGGTATGTCAATCCCAAAGTCCACCCTTAGTGAGCCTCGACAAAACCCAGGACAAACATGTTCCTAGTGGTATCTCTAAAGGCTCCTAAAACCCAAGGTCCTCCCCTAGTAAGTCTCGATCTCTAAAGGCTTGTCAAACCAAAGGTTTTCCCTTGGTAAGCCTTGTCAAAACCTAGGTCGGACACGTTCCTGGTCTTATCTGAAAATAGTATGAATACCAAACAAGAACCAAGAGGGGGGTGAATTGGTTGTTCTTCGCCAATTAAAAATTCTTAAACAATCAGAGTTAAAAAGATTGTATCACAAAACAATCCAAGAAAGCTTTCAACCAATCAAACACCAATCCTTAAAGAATGCAATCAAAAACTTTTTTTGTTGATTGTGAAATGTTGTACCAACGAATGACAAGTTATAACCACAAGAAAAGATAAAGATGAAGTAATCAATACAAAGATTTATACAGGTTCACTTCTCAACCTAGAGAAGCTACATCCAATTCTTCTAACCAACAAATTAGAGTTCCACTAATAATAATTTGTTTCTTACAAGCCCTTACAACCACTATCAATCACACCTAGATCAAGAACAAGACATCTAAATCACATAGATTATCTGTGATCAAGACATAGAGAAAACCATTTTCTATTCCTAAGTTTTTTCTTTGCAGGAATACAAGAAACCCAAGGTCCACCCTTGGTAAGCACTCATACAAAAACCCAAGGTACACCCTTCGTTAGCCCACTTCTTTGAAACTACGACAAGTCAAAGGTCTAGGTTCCACAAGACAAAAAGAGATACCACCAAACTGGTTAGCAAGACCTTCAACCAGGTGAAAACCAATCTACCTCCTCACAAGCATTAGGGGAGAAGCTCCACAAAGTAAAATGAAGCATCACTAGATGATTGACAAGACCTTTAACCAAGTTGAAATCAAACCTAAGATGATTTTGTGTCCACTGTATCTCTATCTCATACAAAGCCGTCAAGGGGTTGCTTCCTATGCCGCCAATATCTCATTATCATCAAGGTGGCCTATCCTTGCTACCACAAGCAATGGGGCATTACATAAACAAAAGGTAACACACAAGACATACAACAGAGAACAAACAAAGAAAAATTTGTCAACAAAGGAAAACATATGTATTAAAGAAGAAGAATCTCATTGTCAAAGTTACACAGCCATTACGACTCAAAAACCAACAAAGAAAACAAAGAAAGAGCTGCCTAAACATTGGCCCCATCGCCCTACTCCTCGCCAACATCCTCCTCCGCAGTGGCTATTTCCTCTTCGTTGAGCATTTCACCATCCTTCACATCCTTTAATGGGTCAAAAAGACCCAAGTCAAGATCCTTGGCGAAGAATCAGACCTACCTAACGACCTTATAAAAGCCCTTCTTATGCTACTCCATAACATATTTCTTGTACACCAGTAGTTCCTCTTCAAGCTCTTTGTTGGCCTCCCTCTCCTTTGACGCCTTGAGTTCAGACTCCTCCAACCTGCACTCTGACTCCTTCAACTGAGCCTCAAGGTCAACAACCACCTTGGCAAGCTCATCCTTCTCAGCAACAATGCTCTCCACCTTGTCAGCCAAGTCACTTTTCTCCTTCACCAAGTCCTTGCAGCGTCTAGCCAACTCATCACCATCCAGTCTTGTGTGCAACATCTTGGCAAGAGCACCGCCAACCTTGGATGACAGTTGGTTATTGGACCTAACCACCTCATCAAAGGCGACAATGGCATTCGCCACCTTGAGGTGCTCTACTCTCGAGATAGTCCAAGTAGTAGCCTGATTAAGTATTTTTAGTTTAATATTTTTCTATTCTTCTTAGCTTATTTGACTTCTCTTTTTCATATTTTATTTGCTCAATTCTCCTTACTCCTTCTGCTAATTGTGCCATATCTTACCTATTGATTTACCAATTTCTTTCGAATTGAAAAATCTAAACCTGCAGCAACCATTCTGACTAGTTCATATTTAGGAATTTAAGTATAGCATTAGTCTTCATTTTTCGAAATCTATTTAAATAATCTTCAATTGTTTCACTATTGAAATGTTTAGTGGTTTCCAAATCTACAAGACTATCTTTAGCCTCTCATCTAAAGAAATCTTCATGGAACACTCTTTCAAGTAGTGCCCAAGTGTATATCAAATTTGGAGGTAATGTGGTGAACCAAGTAAAAGCATTTTTTGTTAAAGAACTAGGAAAGTATTTCATTTTCAAGAATTCATCAATGGCCAAATCACCACATTCTAACTCTCCAACGAATTTCTAAAACTTAGGCACCTTATAACCCCTTAGCAACTCAGATTGTAAAATATAATCAGGGAAAGCATAAACAAAGTAAGGTGATTGTGCATTTCCTAATTCGAAATAATTCTTATTCAAAGCATGTTCGATCATTTGAATGATCTTAGGATTTTGAATTGCTTTGAGGCATAAACCTCTGTTTGGACCATCTGGTCCTTGAAGCATTTTGATTTTGTTGCATAAAAGCTAAGACATCATCTGCATTCTAATTTTTATTCACCAAAACATGATTTGGTTGTTCTCTATCATTCATAATCCGAACTGGGATATTAACATCATTTTCAGGATTATCATTATTAATAGGTCCTTCTTGTATTGGTATTTCCTGAATTACATGTCTATCCCCAGGTTGATTTTTAGTAATTGTAACGACACACCTCGTCGCTACTGTATCACTGTCTCTTAATCACGCCATTAACATGTTTTAGATGAAAATCCCTTTTTGTTCTTCTTTTGATTATGAAAACACTAGTAAATTTTTCACGAGCAGATAATGACCATCATCATAAAGTAAACATGTAAATAAGATACGTACAAGACATCTCAAATAGATATATACATATGTAAAACGTAGTTTAGTTGTAGTACAGTTGACCATGTCTTAAATGTATAAACTTTTCAAAAGAAACAAGAAATTATACAACGAAAGGTAAATTCTCAAAGAAAACACGGTTCATGGCCGGGGTCTGATCCATCGTCAACTTGGCAACTTGGCGGCTCCAACCAAAAAGGGGTCATCTTCTCGATCACCTACTGCTGTCTGTCTGCTGACACGAACACAGTTCCTGATCATCACAGGTACCAAACCACACGGTACAATAAAGCAACGGTGAGTTTATCATGTTAAACAACAAACAATAAATAACATCAATTAGGGAAGGCAATCCAAACATCACAATATCAGCATAATGTCCAAGCATTTCATCACGCAATCAACACAAACAGTCATTCAACAATATTCCATAAGTCAACTTATAATGCCTAGCATGATGCATGCTCTTGACTCATCTCTCAGCATGCCATGTGGTACCATCCCAGAAATAGTCTATCCCTGTGGTCTTGATGATGTTGTAGCTTGTCAGGGTCACTCTGTCGTGCACAGGCTGCTTCCCCCCAGTGGTGATCAGCCTCAGGGTGTCAGAAGGACTTCCTAACAAACGTGGCTCCCCAATAGCCCGGTACCCTACAGCCAATCATCCTATTTCCGTCATGCAAATGTCGTATGTCCCATGAGCACCATCAATGCATGACCCAGCTAGGAACAAATTTGTCCTTGATAGGTTAATTACGTCATGCACCCCTCATGTACATACATACCGTTAAAATCACGGGCTGCCCCAACATGGCTCATCGATGCACTAACCGTGGTCCTTGCAAGGTTAACCACCCAGTCCCGGCATTTCATGTGTCTATACATAGCCTATAACCACAACACCATCAATGTATGACCCAGCCAGGAACAACCTGTCCTGGATAGGATAACTCGTCATACATCCCCATGGGTATCTATGTATATCCACCCACATTTGATAACCATGGGCACCATCAATGTATGATCCAGCCAAGAACAACCTGTCCTAGATAGGATAATTGTCATACACCCCCCTGGTATCAATGCACACATCATTATCTCAAGCCATCACATAGGCAGACCTCAACTGTTATCAACATAATCACATATGTTCCTTACTTACACGTTATTCACAAACACCACATGAACTAGTGAGTCGGTATGAAGTACTAGGTGTCCGAATGGGCACCTAGATGTAATGATTTTTTATGAAAGAATTTGAACAAGGTCGGAAGAGGGTGGACAAGGTCGGACGAGGGCGGATGATCGAAGCCGTATTCAACCAAATTAATGCAATTAAATGCAGTACTAGGAAGTAACCTAGGTC
>QARZ01027722.1:0-10818 GCA_013407115.1 Glycine latifolia
CCGATTTCAGGGACCGGGTCATTCTTGTATATTGAAAATCTGCAGAATATAGAATTTCATCTCATGGAGGCAACCACAATTTTCCGATTACGGGTCAGGGTCATTCTTATAGGGTTTATACCCCAATTTTGCAGATGATGAATAAAGAATTCATATCATAGCAGCAACCGAACTTTTCCGTTTCCAGGGACAGGGTCAACAATATAGGGTTCACATACCTAGTTTTTCAGATGAATATGAATGCATCAAGATAGTGGCAATCGCACTTTTCCGCTTTCAGGGTCAGGGTCATCTTTTTAGGGCTTATAAACCCTAATACTGCTTCAACAAGATTGGGCGTTCTTGAATCTACTATCTATTATATATCTATATAAAAACTAACGGCTATTATATATCTATATAAAAACTAACGGCTAGTTATATATTGTATATTATCTATATAAAAAACTAACGGCTAGCAAAATCACAAAAGTAGACAGCTTACATTTGATATTTGGCAAAAAATAAGGGTAAAATGGTAATTGGACACCAATTAGCTAATTGCACCCTTTTCATAAGTGCACTCTAATATTTTCAAATTAAAAAATATTTATTACACCACTTTTTTGATAAATGCATTCCAATATTTCCAAATTACAACTTACTAATTGCACCCCCTTTTTGATAAGTAAATTAATATTTCCTTTTAAATCTTAAATACTCATTATATAATTTATTTCATCCCTCTAACATGTTATCTCTTTAACGCGTAAGTAGTGGTATAATAGATGACACATGGCAAAAAAGGGGCAAAATGACCAAACTGGACATTCTATATAAATGACGCATGGCAAAAAAGGGGGCAAAATGGTAATTGGACATCATTTCAGGAAATAGAATTTGCTAATTGCACCCCTTTTTAATAAGTGCACTCCAATATTTCTAAATTAAAACTTGCTAAATGCACTCGCTTTTTGATAATATGATGATATATTTCTATTTGTCTTATGCTAACAATTTCTTATGCTTACTAGATTTGATTGTAAACATTTGTATTTAAAAATGATCTTATTAATGAAGAAAATCACATATTGATATATTTACATGCTAATCCTCACAAATTAACACCTAAATTTTCATTATGCATCTACTATTGATTTTTTTCATGGTACATATTATCATGGATATTTGTAATCATCATTTGAGTACTTCAGATAGTATCTCAATTTCAAACTTGATCCATCACATTGATACTATCAAGTATATATACAAATAATAAGTCTTAAGAAAGATATGAGACATCATAGATTAACATATTATACAAAGATCACACTTTTATATTTCATAGCAACCAATTACTATATATTGGTTGGAATATATATTATGTTCTCTGTCATATAGTAATCTCGCTTTTAATCTTTTTGAAATTGTTGTTATCCATCAGTTACATTTATAGACAATATTCTATTTCTAGACTAGAATTTTGTAAGATATTAACAAAAATTTTAAGGAGTACTACATTACAAATTGATCATCAGTCGCCTACAATTGTAATTCACTACATCTCTATAATGTTATTATTAAATAATATTTTTTATTACACATGCAAAAGGAATGCTAACAAGCGCAATCGACAACAAAACGTACACACAAATAAGTGTTAGGATTTTCATTCGTGCATTTTACTTATAATTATCATATCTTTATATTACACACAACAAACATAATTTCTTATTCCTATTATAAATTTATCATTTTTTCATTTCTAAAATATTTATATGTTTACTTATTATAAAAATAAATTTTCAATTTGAAATGGAGTGAAGTGCAGCAAATCAGTACATCTCGTGCGAACGCACGGGTTATCGACTAGTAAACAAGAAAATGTATAACCCAATAGGTAAAAATCTGCAACAGAAATTACAAAATCCAAAAATAGTCGTTTAAAGAAATCCCAAAAACCTATAGCTCAATAAGGAAAAATCTGCAACACGGTCATCTTTATAGGGGGCTTTTTTATCAAATGGGGGTGAAAATTTAGCGTAATTAGGTTTTTGGGGGGCAAAATATTTTTTATTTCCCATTTAGGGGTAAGTCGTGCCACCTGGCACGACTTTGCACTCAGAACTTTAAATTTTTATTATTATTTTTTAAAACTATTTTAAATTAAATTAAAATGGAAGTCATAAATATATTTACGATTTTAAAGTCGTATGAAACCATCCAACTTCACTTTTTTTTTCAAATTATTTTAATATATTAAGTTTAATATTTTGTATACATTTTTAAATCATTTTATTAAGTATTTTAATAATTTATGTTATAATTATTTTGAATTATATTTAATATTTTAATAATATATTACGTATAATATGATTTTTTATTTAACTAAAATAAACAATATATTAAGTATAACATAATTTTTTTTACTTAACTAAAACATTAATAATATATTAGTTATAATATAATTTTTTTAATTAACTAAAATCCTAAAAATATATGATTTTTTTAATTAACTAAAACTCTACCAATATAATTTTTTTTTAAATTACTAAAACTTTTTCTACAATTTAAATGTATATAACTTTTTTGCAAAACCCCAGAAATGACTTTAAAGTCATGTAGTATGTGATGACTTTAAAGCAGTGTTATTGAAACCGGATCGGACCAGCCGATTCAACCGGTTGGACCGGGAACCGATAGCATAACCGATCTGGTTTTGCATTAAACCGGTCATGCAGTTGACTTGGTCAAAATCGGTCAAACTCGGTCAAAATCGGCCAAAATCGGACGATTTTCAAAACTCGGACCGGACCGGGTTGTGCCTAAAAAAATGGACTCCAAAACGGCATCGTGTTTGTTGGTCTCCTTCACGCCATTGCCATCGCACCGTTGTCGGGCCTTCAAGCCGCCATCATCATCCTCTTCTTCGTTCTCTCCTTCATGGAGAAGCTCGTCGCGGAGAAAATGAAGTGCAAATCCTAAATGACATGCCAAAAATGAGAAGATGAGGTGAGGATGTGATCAAGGTGCAGCTGCGCAGAGAAAAAAGAAGATGAAGAAGATGAAGTAGCCACGTAGAGCAAAAAGAAGATGAAGCAGTCATTTGCTTTTTGTAGAACAGAAGTGAAGCGCAAATGAAATCGGGTATATATATTTTGGGATTAGGTTTGACCTTTGGACCTCTAATCCACTCATTTGCTTTTTGTAGACCTCTTATTACTTTCTGTACTCTTTTTTCTCTTTTTTTTATTTATTAAAAATTGGGCTTGTGTTTTAATTTAATTAGTTTCTATTTACACTTTTTTTCATTATTAGTACACTTTACTTATATTATCAACTTTAATACTTCAATTGTTATTTTTAATTTTTTAGTATACTTTTTTTAATCAAATAATGTTAGTTATATATTTATACATAATATAATTTTAATTTTTTTAATATAGACCGGGTCAAACCAATTCAATTACTGACCTACCGGTTGGACCACTGAACCACTGATCCATTACCTCGATTGATTCAATGACTGAACCAATTTTCACAACACTGCTTTAAAGTCGTGAAGCATCCCACGGCTATGCTATTTGTACAAATGAATAAAATATTAATTAATGCACCAAGTCCCTATAATAATAAACACCATGAATAAAATAAGACAATTAACATGATGCACAATAAAATAATAGAACAAGTACCAAGCTTCATAAAATTATAGAACATACAGTGAATAACATATTTAATATAGTTTTATATTTATTTATTTCATCATTAATAAAAATTATTTAAAGTTGTTAAAATTTAAAAATTTTAGACTTACAATCAATTCTTAAATATTCTCCTATTTAAAGTAATTATAACATAACTTACTAAAATACTTAATAAAATGATTTTAAAATGTATACAAAATATTAAACCTAATTACAAAAATTAAAATTACTTGCATTTTTAAATAATAAAGTTAAACTACTTTTTTCCATTTTTAAAATTAATCACACAAAAAAAACTCAAAACCAATAAAAAACTTCAAAATACAACAAATTATTTAATAACAAATAAAAGTAATTATAAAATAACAAATAAAAATAGTTACCTTATGTATTATGGTTTGCATGCACAAAGTTTGCCATGTGAAAATAAATTACATATGGAGTACAAACCATACGCCAAGGTAACTATGTAGGCATACACACGGGCAATTTCTAAACCATATGAAAAGCATTGCTAAAAAATGATGAATCTCGTATGTCTGGAAACTTGTCTTAGACATTGTAAATCACCAAATCTTGATAAAAATACAACGGTTAGGAGCAGGAAAAGTGACTCTAAAATTTAAATTTTATTTTTCAAATTAAACTTACATGTTATTAAAAAAAATATAAATTTATTTGCCTTTTCAAATTACTCAAATAATAATAAAAAATATTAAATTAATAAGAACGTTTTTTAAATTATATCTTTTTAAATTATATTAAATTAAATAAATAATTACTTCAAATATATTATTTAATTAATTTGAACAAAAAAAAAAGTAAAGTCTGATGGTTCCATACTACTTCCATTTTAATTTAATTTAAAATAGTTTTAAAAAAATAAATAAATAATTTAAAGTTCTGAGTGCAAAGTCGTGCCACCTAAATGGGAAATAAAAAATCTTTTGCCCCAAAAATGTAATTACGCTAAATTTTTACCCCATTTGATAAAAAAGCCTTTATAGGGCTTATAAATCGAGAGAATGCGTTTGCGTGACGAAAGACACCGATTTTGTCAAATCATAAAAAGAAATTAAAAGAAGAAGAAGAAGAAATAAACGCATAAAAAATTTGAAAACCGAGAGAAAGGAGAAAGAGATGTTACAGTGATAAAGGGCCTGGAAGATCACAAGTGAAACTCAGCATCCATCGAATTCAAATCAAGAAGCTGATATTGGTTTCTCTTCTCTCTCTCTCTCTCTCTCTCTCTCTCTCTCTATATATATATATATATATATATATATATATATATATATATATATTCGAGTTTCGTCGAATTAGAAACTATCCGTTGAACGAGTGCGTGCAATAGTTATAAAGGCGGCTTTTCACCGTATAAGGTAATAAAAAAAATTATTATCAAATGGGGTAATATTCAAAAATATTAACAAATGGGATAAGTCATAACATATATCTTACACCTTCTAATTAAAAGTTATAATATTTATTATTATCTTTGTTAAAAAAAAAGTTAACTAAAGTTACAAAGAAATTTAAGGTTTTAGTGTATTTTATTTCCTTTTACAACTTTGAAGTCTTGTTTAAAACTTTTTAAAAAAAAAATCATGTAAATATATTTACGACTTTAAAGTTGTATTTTTTTTTATTTTTTAATTGGGTATGATTTCAAAGTCGTAAACCCCTATTTTGTTTTTTATTTTTATGGGGTACGACTGCTTAGTCATGAACCCCTTTTGTTTTTTTTTACTTGTTATTTGAATTTTTTATATTTTTTTAGTTTTAATTCGTTTTAGTATTTTTTAAAAATATAAAAAATAGTTTAATTTTATTATTTAAAAATGCAAACAATTTATATTTTTGTAATTTGTTTTTAATATTTTGTATGTAATTTTTATATTATTTTATTAAAAAAATTAGTAAATGAGGTTATAATTACTTTTATATATATTTAATTATTTAATTAATTTTATATATTTTTTTAGTAATGTTAAAATTTATATTTCAAAAGATTTATTGTTAGATAAAAATATTTTGCTAATAATATTAACTTGTAATATATGAAATAAGATATATTTATTTTGATTTTATTAATTTTTTTACAATTATTATTATGTTAATTAATCATTTTGCACAATAATGTAATTTTTTTTAACATTTATTTAAATACTAACAACAAATGTAATTTAAAAGATTTTTATTTAACAAATAAAATTCAAATACATTACATTCGTTAACATGAATTTCATAAAAAGTGTAATAAATATAAAATGAGCATTACAAAGTAAATAAAAGTAAAAAAGTATAAATACTATTAGTTATCAACCTCCTTGTATGGACAGTTATGATGAGTATGTCATTCTGTTCTACACAATGAATATTTTTTGGTCTATTTGGAATTGGTTCGTCTATCTCATTATGTATACGAGTAGTGGCTGGTCTTCCCAATGTTTGTCATCGTTTTGAAGGATTAAGCATAAAATATGGACCCAAACATTAAGGTCAATTATCTTCGCTTTCAAGGGAATGAAAGTGAGTATCCTAAACTTTGGCAATGTTTTCCAACTTGTATACAGGGTCAACAATATCATCGTAATTTAAATTGCAAGAAGCACACCATGCAGTTGCATGCAAGCACAGAATTCAGAATGCCTGTAAATGTCAGCAATCACACGACCATTCGTTCAACTTGATAGTGCATGTCATTGCTCGTTGCATTTTTCTGAACCTTTGTTTGTCGAACGTACATGTCGAACGTACATGCGAACATAACCTTGACACGTATCTATAAGAACTCGTTGTGAGACATCATCCCACTATTAATTTATTTTCTTTACCGAATGTAATGTACTTGAATTTTATTTGTTAAATAAAAGTCTTTTAAATTACATTTGTTATTAGTATTTAAATAAATGTTAAAAAAATTACGTTATTGTGCAAAATGATTAATTAACACAATGATAATTAAATATAGAAAAAAGTAATTACTAAAAATTTTAATTAATTAAATAATTAAACATATATATACATTAGTAATTATAACCTCATTTACTAAAATTTTTAATAAAATGATATAAAATTACATACAAAATATTAAAACAAATTACAAAAATATAAATTGCTCGCATTTTTAAATAATAAAATTAAACTATTTTTTATAATTTTTAAAAATACTAAAATGAATTAAAACTAAAAAATAAGAAAAATTCAAATAACAAGCAAAAAAAAAACAAAAGGGGTTCACGACTAAGAAGTCGTACCCCATAAAAATAAAAAATAAAAAACAAAATAGGGGTTTACGACTTTAAAGTCGTACCCCATTAAAAAATTAAGAAAAAAACAAAACAAATCACGATTTTTACATTTTTTTTAAAAAAGAGTTTTAAACACGACTTTGAAGTCGTAAAAGCAAAAAAATAAAATACACTGAAGTAAATTTCTTTACGACTTAAGTTAAAAAAAACAAAGGTCGTAATAACTTCTGAATTAGAAGTCGTAACACGTGTAACGACTTACTCCAATTTGATAATATTTTTGAATATTACCCCCATTTGGTAATAAATTTTTTTATTACCCCTATACGGTCGAAAAGCCTATAAAGGCATCATCCAGGGTGTTTTATTTCAAGGGTTTGCTTCCTACAACAGCTACATTTTCAATACACCCGGCATTGCATAGTGAAAATACAAAAATATCCTTTGTAAAAAGGTTAAGTATGGACACTGATGGTTTTTTTCCCATACACCATTCATCCAGCCTTTTGTTCTTCTTTTGCCGCCGCTCTGCGTTGTTTGAGTTCTCCATCATCTTCTCCTTCATCGTCCATTGGTGCACGCTGCCGCTTGGTTTTTGTGGTTCTTCGTCGTTCGTGGTTATTGTGCTTGAGTGTCCTCTGTCGTCGTTCTACAGATTGGCAATCCGTAAGAAGAAAAGAATGTGACGATCCGTAAGCTTCATACAGATTGTCAATCCGTATGAAGGTTACGGATTGTCAATCCGTAAGCCTCATACGGATTGTCAATCCGTAAGGGTTAGATGAATTGTTTTTTTATTAAAAGAAGTGTTTATTTTTTAAAAAATAATTTATCAGATTTTGTTGTTTGCTTATGTATATGAATTTCAAATGTGAATGATGCTTTGTTTTGTCAAAATTTATTTTATTGACTTCAAAGGGACTTTAAAGTAAATAACTAGTTCAATTTTTGATTTATTTTTAAATATTTAGTATAATTTTGTTAATTACAGCAATAGTAATTTACAATGAAATTATTTAATCATATACATGAATTGAGTAAGTAAATTACATTTTATTTATTTTGTATTTTTAATTAAATTTTTGAAATTTGAATTTGACATAATAAAGTAATTGGTATGTGTTTTGTTTTTAATTGGAATTCATAAAAATAAATGAATTCGTATGTGTTTAATTTTTTTTAGAACTTATAGTTGATAATAATGAATTCATGTGATTTTTTGTTATAATGTTTAAATTGTATGAAAATAACTAAAATTAATTCCATTGATTTGGGTTGATTTGAAGTGTAAATCTAACAATTTGTAAAATTTATAGATTATGGTTAGAACACGAGGATTACGTCGGGCTTTAGGCAGAGTTGTAAACAGAGCCCTAGGTAGAGACATGAGTGCTAACGAAGAAGAAGCGTCGAAGGCCGACAACATCGGTACGAGGACAATAAGTAGGTGTTGCTGTTGTTGAGGATGTGCCTGCTGACCAAGGTGATGACTTGGTGGACATTCCTGTTGTCGAGGATAGAAGTTATGATGTTGAGGGTTTTCTTGGCGGACCCCAAGATACTTCAGTCTTGTCACTTTATGCTAATCATGTAGCAGCCAGAGTTTGGGCAGCAGAGGTACTTTTGTCTTTAAATATTTTTCCATGTACATATTTTAGTCATTTTAATTATTGTAATTAACTAAAATTAATTGCAGGAACATTCTGAGTTGAAGTTGGCCTCTCATGGAAGGAATGTGCAAAAATTTGGAAGGCCTACACTTGAAATTGAAGGTTTAGTGGCCGCTACGGGGTTAAGCCTGCTTATTTCATGTTCATTAAAGACAGGTGATAGGGGATTAATATCTGCTTTTGTGGAGAGATGACACAAAGAAACCAGCAGCTTCCATCTGCCCATAAGAGAAATCACTATTATCCTCGATGATGTGGCATCGTTGTTACATCTACCAATCATAGGTGCCTTCCAGACCTATGATGTAATAGATGTAGAAGAAGCAATGCAATTATTAGTTGAGCTACTTGAGGTGACTGCCGAAGAAGCTGAAGTTGAGACACAACAATGCCACGGAGCATATGTTTGGCTTTCTTGGCTGCGAGACATTTATCGTCTCAAGTGTGAGTCAATGCAATGGACTGTTGCAGCT
Organism: Glycine latifolia; assembly: GCA_013407115.1. Lineage (NCBI taxonomy): Eukaryota > Viridiplantae > Streptophyta > Magnoliopsida > Fabales > Fabaceae > Glycine > Glycine latifolia. Next base: position 9,084 of record QARZ01027722.1, read on the forward strand.
AAAACATATTTGCTCCATATGGTAGGTTGCAAAATCTTTGCTAACAAGAGTGTCACACATATGAGTGTGGTATTCTTGAACGCATTTTGTGATTTGCAGCAATCCGGAGGCTTTTGTTAGGGAGCGGCTGCACTCCACCACATGTATGACAATTTAAATTATGTGTGTCAACACCACGGTAAACATGTTGCAGGGTATATCAGTCTCCTTCAGGTATTTCTTTCCTTTTATGTGTTCTATGTTTATTCATTAAATTTTTTTGTACGGCTGATTTGTTTTTATTGTAGTTGTAATTACAGTGTTGGATCTACAAGCATTTGGTTGCAGATGAGGACTACCAACAGAGCCAACCACTGGATAGTCGTTGGAAGGCTGGGAAGGCATTACCAGTCACAACCTATCGTAAGCGATTGGATAGGTTGGCAACAACCATATGCTGATCACCGTGCGTTCAGTGAATTTCAATCATTTCTCTGTTCTCTGGGCATATCAGATGGGGACTTTACATTGTTAGATACCAATCGGGTAGGATTTTAAGACAATTTGGATTCGTTCAGCCAATTTCTCTCCTTCAAAGCTCGCCTTCCCCATCGACAGAGGAGGTTGATGATAGATGACTACACTTTTCGCAATACCTTGTAGCCACTGGAGACCTTGTCACTTTTCCCGGTGAGTGTGCTTCAGGGTATATGGATTGGTTCTACCAAATATCTCACTCGTTCATGAGTCCTCCACAGATTGAGGAGTCTATTAGATGTCCTCCAGTCATGCATCATTGGTTACCAGATCCACCACATGTGTTGGTTGATGATACAACACCTGTTCCACCTCAACCTGCACCAGCAGCTGTTGATGCTGAGATGCCTTGACATGCAGTGATAACATTAACTTATATTTTTGTTAGTATTTTTTAATAATATATATATATATATATATATATACTCTAGTTTGTTAAAATATTTTTGTTATTGTATCAGGCCGTGTGTCAAAGTATTGCAGAGAGGTTGCAACTAATGGTAGATCTAAGGATGGTTACTCTGGCACTGATGCATACACTATAACATATCAGTGTATCAGATTAGCACTAGGTGTAATTGAGCATGAAAATATTTATGTGCGGTCTAGACGAACCAGGGATGCACAATGGACAGATGATGTCGGCGAAGTTTGAGGATGATTGTATTGTTTGGTTGAGTATAAACCCATGTCGTCCAACTATTGACACCATAACTATTGTAGTTGTTTGTGTTTAATTTATATTTGAGTATTGGTTACGCACAATGTAAGGTTACAATCGAATTAAAAAAAAAATTGTCAACATTATCTTAATCCAACTACCAACGAAATAAACAATAACAAAATGTTAACTGTTCTCCTAAATCAACATAGTGTGTTGGTAACCTCGTCAAATTGGTATACTTCTGCATTCGGCTAACATAACTAGTGGGTCACTATTTTGCTTGAGAATGACAATGTCTTGACCATAACAAAGCATTTGATGGCATAGGACATCCTTCTCTCAATAAAACCTGAACAAAATCATAGGCCATATACTTATTATTAATTATATGTCTTGTAATCATTGAAATAAAATAAAACTGTGTAAATAATACCTGAACAAAATGATTTCCATACACATGACCAATACAAATAATGTGGTAAACAACATGATCTCTAGGTGGTTGGCTTCTGTTACGGATAGGCCCAATCCAGTATTTAAATTATACAACCACCC
>QARZ01027800.1:0-10182 GCA_013407115.1 Glycine latifolia
ACCACTGCATCTAGTGAGAGGTGTCAGGTGAGCACGTACTGCAAGGATGTGCAGTTTCAGTTTGATGGTAGAGAGTACACGATTGATTTGTACTGCCTAGCTATGCCCACCCTTGAGATCATTCTGGGTATGGATTGGTTGTTGTAACTTCTGATGGAGCTGGTTTGTGTTCCACCTCTTTCCTATCAGTTTTGCAAGCTCGCAAGGCGATCAGGGAAGGAGCTCAGGCCTATATCTTCTCATGTGTGGCAGAAGATAAGCCAAGTGTTGATCTGTCGCAAATCCCGGTGGTGAGCGAGTTCGTGGATGTATTTCTCGAGGAGATTATGCAGCTACCACCTGAGAGAGAGATTGAATTCTCCATTGATTTGGTTCCTGGTGTAGGGCCAATATCTATAGCACCTTACCGTATGGCTCCTCTGGAGTTGAGGGAGCTGAAGGTGCAGTTGGAGGACCTGCTGTCCAAGCAGTTTATCAGACCGAGTGTTTCTCCGTGGGGAGCACCGGTGATCTTCGTGAAGAAGAAGGATGGTAGTATGAGGTTATGTGTTGATTACAGGCAGTTGAATAAGGTTACTATCAAGAATAAGTATCCTTTGCCTCGGATTGATGATCTGTTAGATCAGTTGAGGGGAGCCAGTGTGTTCTCTAAGATCGACCTGAGATCCGGATATCACCAGATTCGGATCAAGCCCGCAGACATACCGAAGACAGCCTTCCGGTCTCGGTATGGTGACTATGAGTATCAGGTCATCCCCTTTGGTCTGACGAATGCCCCTGCAGTGTTCATGGACTATATGAACAGTTCCGACCTTTCTTAGATCAGTTTGTGGTGATGTTTATTGATGACATACTGATCTTCTAAGATGGAGACGGAGCATGCCGAGCATCTCAGGATTGTTCTTCAGATGTTGAGGAATGATCAGTTGTATGCCAAGTTGGCAAAGTGCAAATTTTGGCTATCAGAGGTGAAATTCCTTAGCCATGTGGTTTCTACCGCTGGGGTATCAGTTGATCCCAGTAAGATATAGGTTGTGATGACTTGGGAGCGACCCAAGGACATATCTGAGATCCAGAGTTTCCTTGGATTGGCAGGATACTACCGAAGGTTTATTCAGGGGTTCTCACAGCTGGTGTTACCTCTGACTCGCCTCACCCGGAAGGGGGTTCTGTGCAAGTAGTGTTTCCAGGAGTTGAAGGAGAGCTTGACTATGACTCCAGTATTGACTCTTCCTGATCCTGAAGGGAGCTTTGAGGTGTACTGTGATGCTTCCAAGCGGGGGCTTGGATGTGTACTGATGCAAGAGAAGAAGGTGGTTGACTATGCTTCCAGGCAACTGAAGCCTCACAAGGAGGCTTATCCTACGTATGATTTAGAGCTTGTAGCTATTGTCTTTGCTCTAAAGATTTGGAGGCACTACCTGTATGGTGCTAAGTTGGTGGTGTTCAGTGACCACAAGAGTCTCAAGTATCTATTTGATTAGAAGGAGTTGAATATGAGACAGAGACGATGGATGAAGTTTCTCAGAGATTATGACTTTGAGTTGAGATATCATCCAGGCAAGGCGAATGTTGTTGCAGATGCCTTGAGCAGGAAGTATGTGAGTGCTGCATGCATGATGATCTCAGACTGTGAGCTGATTGAGCAGTTTAGAGATATGCACCTAACTGTGATAGAGGGTGCTCGTGGTCTCGAGTTGAGAGAGACCAAGGTTGATAATGATTTGATACGGAGGATCCGAGAGGCCCAGAAACAGGATGATGTTGTGAGGTCCATGATTGGTCAGCAAGATGTTTCTTGGGAGACTCACGACTTAGTGTTGTACCAAGATCGAGTTGTTGTGCCTAAAGGCGAGTTGGTGGATGCCGTCCTATCTGAGGCTCATAAGGGCCAGTTTAGCATTCATCCAAATGCCACCAAGATGTATCAGGACCTTAAGAGGAACTTCTGGTGGCCAGGGATGAGGAGAGACATAGCTGAGTATGTGGCTAAGTGTCTAGTATGTCAGAAGGTGAAGATTGAGCATCAAAGACCGTCAGGTCTACTACAGCCATTACAAATTCCAGAATGGAAATGGGATGGTATTTCAGACTGGATGTGACTTCATCTGGGTGATTGTTGATAGGCTGACCAAGTTCGCTCATTTCTTGCCTATCCGGACTAACTATACCACAAAGAGGTTGACTCAGCTATATGTTAGAGAGATTGTCAGATTGCATGGTGTTCCCGGGAGCATTGTTAGTGATAGAGACCCAAAGTTCACTTCTAGATTTTGGAGTGCGCTTCAAGAGGCTTTTGGGACCCAGTTGAGACTTAGTACAGCTTACCACCTCGAGACAGATGGTCAGACAGAGAGGACTATCCAGACTCTGGAGGATATGTTGAGAGCTTGTACTTTGGAGAGGGTACTAGGTGGGATAAATACCTACCACTGGTGGAGTTCTCGTATAATAATAATTTTCATGCTAGTTTGGGTGTGGCACCTTATGAGGCATTGTATGGCTGGAGGTGCAGAACTCCTGTTTGTTGAACTGAGGTAGGGGAGAGACAGCTTCTTGGACCTGAGATGGTTCAGGAGACTTCTGAGCAGATCTGTTTGATCAGAGATAAGTTGTTGAGAGCTCATAGTCGGAGAAGAGCTACTATGATCATAAACACAGGTCGCTGCAGTTTGATGAGGGCGGCCATGTGTTTTTGAGGCTGTCTCCCGTTACAGGTGTTAGACGGGCATTGGGTGTGAGAAAGCTCAGTCCTAGGTTCATTGGTCCTTACCAGATTCTCCAGAGAGTAGGACCAGTGGCCTACAGGCTAGCTTTACCTCCCCAATTGTCAGGGCTGCATGATGTTTTCCACGTGTCTCAGCTGAGGAGATATGTGCCAGACCCTTCGCACGTGGTGGAGCCTGACACCGTTCAGATTAGAGAGAATCTGACTTGTCCTACACAGCCACCACAGATCCTTGACAGAATGGAGAAGCAGATTCGAAGTAAGACTATTCCCATAGTCAAGGTAAAATAGAAAGGGAGGACACCTGAGGAGGCGACTTGGGAGCGGGAGCAGGAGCTTTTACAGCTGTATCCCGAGTTGTTTGACAGGTATGGCTTTGAATTTTGTGGTCAAAATTCTTAAAAAGGGGGAGTGAATATAATGACCTAGCTTAAAGAAATTTAAATTTACTATATTCCGTCACAAAAAGCGTTAACAACCGAATTAGCGACAGATTTTGAGACGGATTTAGTGACGGCCAGATACTGGCGCTGTTAGCGTGAGATTAGCGCCAGAAGTGCTCCAGAAAATTATTCTTTCACTGAAATCTGGCTCGGTTAGCGCTAGAGCGGCGCCAGTAGCGCAGGAGGCACGTCAGAGGCCAATTTTCTATGTAATCTGGCGTCGATAGCGCCAGGAAGCGGGCTGGGGGTCTATAAAAGCCCATTTTCGCGTGTTGGACAGCAAAAAACGTTTCTTTTTCTTCCTTGAATGTTTTCCTCCATTGATAAGCCTTGGAAGCTTCATACCAACTCATTCCTTGACCAAAACACTTCACACCCAACATGAAACTTGCAGAAAATCACCCAATGAGCTAGATTCCGACCTCCATTTTCCTTAAAAACCATCAAACAGAGAGATCGTTTTCTCTAGGGAACTTCTCAAAACTTTAGTTTGGCGGGGAAAGGAGGCGATTTACGGACACCTAAGCTTGGAGAAATTGTTCTCTAGCCTTCCTTGTTGATTTAGAGGTAAGAAACACAAATTCTACCGGTTATTTGAGAATTTGTTCTTGAGGTGAATAGTGACCCATTTGTGTTAGAGCTGAAATTAGGCTTGGGTCCTTTGGAAAAGTATGCTTAGGAGGTTGTTGTGATGAAGGATTGGCCTTGAAATATGATTTTTATGGACTTTGGAATTTGGCTCTGAGAAATATATGTGTAGGAAGAATGTGGGTGAAATTGGTGATTGTATGACATGCATAAGCCTTAATGCTTGTACAATATGTGCTCAGGAGGCTATATAAACGGTGAAAAAGTGTTGAAGTAACCATTTTGGCTAACTTGGAAATTGTTGATTTATGGCTTGTATAAAGCAATTAAAACCTTCGAATTGGCTTATGCAGAGTCTTAGAGAGACTCTAGCGCCTTTGTTAGGCTGAGATAGATCTTGGTGGGGGTCTGTAAGTCATCAATTAAGTGACTAGCCTTAGAAGCCCGAGATAGGATGCTAAGGGGTTATTATGAAAGATAATAATGTTTCTTTCCTTTTTAACGGTTGAGAATCGTCATTATGTACTTAATGCCTCGTAAGGTTAGGTTGGTTATTGATTTTGTTTGTGTGCCTTTGTATAGGGCGTGACACCGAGGATGTCAGTGGCGTAGACCATAGTTCTGGGATTGGACAGCAGAGCACTGCGTTGCCAGGTAAGCTCTTTGCTCTTGGGGAGTGTTCCCACTGCCTGTGTTCCACCATACTCCAAGGGAGTGATGGTTGCATACATGATGCATGTGCATTGAATTGGTTGTTACAGCTTTCCTCATGATAATATGTATGCATTATTCTATGCTATGTGTGTATGGTTGCCTTTCGGATAGATCTTCTGGCTAGTTAGATAGATATGGACCTCCCTAGGAGTAGAGCGCAACTCCTAGTGTGGTTTGCTCACGTAAAGGGTGAGGATGATCCCTTAAGACTAAGAGATAGGTGGTCCCATCGCGGTTGAAGCCTATTCTCGGGGGTGCCATATACGTGCATCCATGTGTAAAGGGGTAGCTCCTGATGGGATGACACGGGTGTGAGTTCCGGTCTCACACTGGGGACTGAGAGTCCCAGATGCTGATGATGATGCATCTTTGGCAGGAGTAGTACCACGGATATACATTAGAGCTAGTGGATGGCTATGTATTGTTGTGAGGGCCAGGAGGCCTGGTGATTGTGATGCCTTTGATGTTGTGTACCATGGAAGTGAGCCATGGGAAAGGAGAAGCCTCAAAGAGCCCTGAGCTTACTAAGATTGTATCTCACCCCTGTTGGGGATGTTGTTTTACAGGTGATGCTTCTGGCAGAGATGATAGTTCCCAGGGCGGAAGGACCCAGTAGGGACAGCCACTGTATAGCTGCTTGGCCAGTATTTTGAGAGCATTGTTTGGTATATGATATTGTTTTGTACCCCTACGAGGGAAGATATGCGTGTGCATATATTTTGAGTCCTGTATGGATTATGATGTTCTGATTTTCCGTATTTTGTACCCTCGTGTGAGGAAGAGATCTGTGAGATTGTGGAACTTGGTGCTTCTTCTTTGGTATAGACACAGTGAGTGTCTTGATGGTATATATGTATATACATGTGGTTATTCTCCTGATATATCTGTATAGATATTATTGATGTATCTGCCGTTATTTATGTTATTTGGATCGGTGAGGCTGGCTATAGTGTATTGGAATTCATATATTTACTTAAGGTTACGTACCATACATAATGAATCAAGATACATGGTTTTTAAATTGCTTGTGGTTTTTAATTAAATTAGTTACCGTGCAAATCTGATTAAGTAATTGTTAATACACCGGATGCATATGAGATGTTAAACTCCTCCTTCTGTAAGGCCCTTTACGTGAACCCCACTATTTATTGTTTTCTTTCCCTCAGTCCATGCTTGAGTATGAAATTTGTACCCATTGACAAAGTATGTGTGCACTGTTTAACGTAACTCACAGGACCATATGATAAATCCCTCAAGTGTTGGTTTGACACATTTATACCCAAATTATGAACCTATGAACAATCACAAAAATTAAAACTTATCTGGATAATAGAAAAAAATAACAAACCTAAAAGGAAAGAGACATACTTGTTGCTGAAACCAACTTGGAAATTCTGCATGTTTATTACGAGGATAGGTATTTGGTTCATTTAATTGTTGAGATTGCAAGAATGAACTATCCAATCAAAATGTATTAGTCATGACTATTAATCTAAAGAGTTGATAATAACAATTTTTAACACACACAGTCTGCAGTACTAAACAACTTACTCAAGGTATGGCTTAACTTCCACACAGTTAATCAATACATGAACATGAGCTAAGTCTTTCTCTTCATCAGTTAACCAGTGAATCAACTCCTTCCCCGAGGGGTGACCATGCTGGTCAAAAACTGATAACATTGGTGGACGACTTTCACTAACAATTGCAGATGGATTTCTAATATTGCGTGGAGACAACATAAAGTTGTTGAAATAATGTGAACAAAAATGGGTTGTCTCACGATGTAAGTATGACGCACATATGCTTCCTTCAACCCTAACCTTATTTTTCACTCCTCGCTTAGAATCGCCCATGAATCTTCAACATTTGCATAACATGTAAGGATGCATGAGTGTTACACAAATGACTTTTTCATAAAATACGAGGATCAATAAATTACCTTTCAAATGGATACATTCATCTATAGTGCACTGGTCCACCAGGTCTAACTTCATATGCAAGATGAACTGGCAAATGTTCCATTGAATCGAAAAAAGCAGGGGGGAATATTCATTCCAACTTGCACAAAATCAATGGAATATTTTGTTCCATTCTACTCAAGTCATCGACCATCAAAGCGGAACAACACAAATCTTTGAAGAAATGGCTTATTTCAATAAGTGGATTTAACACATGCGGTGGCAATGAGCTAAAAGCAATGGGAAGTAAACACTCCATGAATACATGGCAATCATGACTTTTCATCCCATGCATGGTTCCCTTAGCAACATTGGCACATCTTGCCAAGTTAGAACAATAACCATTTGGCATTCTTAGTTCTTTTATCCATTGACATACTAACTTAGTTTGGTCTGCAGTTACAGTATAATTTGCTTTTGGCTTTAACAACTTCTCGTTAGCACCCGACATCAGCTCCAAGTCTCTCCGCCTACAGTACAAAGCTAAGTCCATCCTTGCTTTCTCATTGTCTTTTGTCTTACCATTGACATTCATGATAGTGTTGAATATGTTGTCAAAATTTTTTTCTTTATGTGCATAACATCAAGATTGTGTCTCAACAAATTATCTTTCCAATACAGAAGATCCCAAAAGATGCTTCTTTTTGTCCATTGATGCCATTCCCCATATCCTTTTAATGTTGGTGGAGGCACACCTGTTTCAGTGACTTTTGGCAAATCCCTAACCTTGCGCCAAACTTGTCTAGGTGTCAACATACGTAGAGGGTCAGCTGTTTCTATTTTCCCTTTCTTGAAGGCATTTTTGTTCCTTCTAAATGCATGATCATGTGGTAAAAACCTACGATGACAGTCAAACCAAGAAGCTTTTCCCCTATTTTCTAACTGGAAGTCCTTTGTGTCCTCCATGCAATACGGACATGCCAATCTACCATGTGTACCCCAACCAGACAACATGCCATATGCAGGGAAATCGTTAATAGTCCACATCAAAGTTGCCTTCATCATGAAATTTTGCCTTCTTGAAACATCGTAAGTCACAACTCCATCCCATAATTTGTTCAAATCATCAATAAGCAGTTGTAAATAAACATCAATACCAACCGCTGGATTAAATGGGACTGGTACGACACAAGCCAAAAACATATACAGTTTAGTCATACACAACTCTGGAGGAAGATTGTAGGGGGTTACAATTATTAGCCAACAAGGATATGGTGAAGATGATGCTTGAATATATGGGTTAAAGCCATCTGAGCATAAACCGAGGCAGACATTTCGGGGTTCATTAGCAAAGTCTGCATGTACCCAATCGAAGTGCTTCCAAGCTTCACCATCAGAGGGATGATGTAACATGTCCAAACTTCTTCTATTGTCATGGTGCCATGTCATTTGGCCAGCAGTTTGCATTGATGCAAACATTCTCTGCAACCTTGGTATTATAGGCAAATAGAACATCGCCTTAACTGGAACTGGTTTTGTATTACTTGTTCCAACAACATTAGCACTATACCTAGGCTTGTTACAAAATTTGCATTCAGTTAATGCTCCATCATTGTTATAATACAACATGCAACCATCGACACAACAATCAATCCTCTTAGTCTCTAGTCCCAACTTCGATACTAACCTCTTGGCATCATAAAAGTTTTTTGGCAAGTTGTCTTTAATAGGTGTGACATCCAAAAGCATTTTTGAAATAAACTCTAGGCATTGGTCAGGCACATTCCAATTCGACTTGCAAGCTAAAAGCCTTGCAGATATTGACAATTTTGAGTCTGATGCCCCTTCGTACAACCACTGATTCACGTCCACCAATAAATTGTAAAATCTTTGTGTATCATCATTTGGAGGCTCTTCCATAGTATATGAGTTTGGAAGTTCAAATGTCTTTGGCTGTCTGAGAGCATCGCACACCATGTCTTGCATTAACAAAAATTGTTTAACTTGACCCACATTTGCTGCACTATTTGAAGCATCCATGTAACTATTGTTGTCATTTATATAAACATGCGATATGTCTTCACCATGATCAGACCAAATCCAATAATTAGGCTTGAACCGGTTTTTGTAGAGATGGACTTTGACAACTCTATCCTCTAAAATCTTACTACAGTCGCATTTTACACAAGGACATCTTATCCCCCCATCATTATGATAACTATCTTGCTGACACGTGTAACGACCTACCTCATCGCTATGATATCACTAACTCTTAATCGTGCAACTTCAATTTTTAATAAAATTTCATTAATTTGATTATGAAAATGATGGTAAATTTTTCGCGATAATACAATTATCATACACATATTACAATTACATATTTAAACACATTATACATATATATTAAATTAGTACATGTCATCCACATGTCAGAACTTCCTTTAGCTTTACGTATATATACACCTGAAATTACTGTAAAATATAGGAACACTTCACACTTAACCAAGAATGGGGGTGAATTGGTTAAACCTTGGTAAATTAAAAATTCTAAAAACAAAATCAGAATTTTCCTTAGGATCTTTATCACTTTTGAAACCAAGAATCCTTATTCAATCAAATGCTCAGCCCAAGGTATTCAATAGCTCAAAATTAAATTGATAAGCAAAGCAAGATAATCAAGTTAGACAGAATATAATCAAGAACGAAATTAAAATCAAAGCACAAGAGATTTATACTGGTTCATTTCAAAAACTATTAAGCTACATCCAGTTTTCTTCCACTCAACACTAGAGTGAAGTTCCACTATTGCAAATTTTCTGTTCTTACAAGTAATTACAAAGTCTCTCTTTATCAACTCTAGATAAAGTTCAGTAATCTAAAACACTATTAGATTCTTAGAGACAAACCCACTGAGAACACTACTCAGCACAACCCCTAGAGAAACCCTATCTCTAGATTACAAGCAAGAACCCCAAATACAATAGACAATCAAATACAAATTCAAAACAGAATTACAAACACTAAGTTAAGGAAAGAAATCACCTGATGATCCAGTAAATGATTATGCACATAAATGAATGTACCAGGTTGTATGATGAAATTAAAACTCAGAACATCTCATTCCTTAAACTTTTAAAAGAACCTTCTTGCTTCAAGAATCACTTAATAACCCATAAATGTATTAATGAAAGCAAGAACTCATAGAACCCAGAAAATCACCAAGAAAGTATTTAGAAAGCTTATGTAGGCTCAAAATACGAATTAATCAAGTTACAAAACAAGCTGAGCAAGGGTTCTATTTATAACAAACTTTTGTAACTGTCAGTAATTGATTAAACGCGCCCAATAATCGATTATTTCACTTATGTAATCGATTAAAGTGTTCTACAGAAATCTGGGTATGGGCAACAAACAAAATAATCGATTATTCCGTCTTGTAATCGATTAAGACAGGAAGCTTTATAAACTTGAATTACACTGTAATCGATTATGGATTTTGGTAATCGATTAAGACAGAGAGCTTCATTTAACATGTTGAACTATGTAATCGATTACTGTATTTGGTAATCGATTAATGTAGCAAAACTAGTTAAGCAGAGGCATATGATGTAATCGATTACTAACCTTGGTAATCGATTAAAATGTTTATCAAGGCAGTTTATATGTAAATGTAGGTAAAATAATCGATTAATCTGATACGTAATCGATTACATTGTTCTTGAAAAGTTTTCCAGAATGAACTAAGAACAAAATAATCGATTATTATTATTATGTAATCGATTAAATTAGTAGAAAATATATTTTTCCA
>QARZ01027815.1:0-10004 GCA_013407115.1 Glycine latifolia
ACCACAAAATACAGGTTGGTGAAATGGATTATTACCAAAGACACTCTAATTGCAACCTTTTTCAACCTTTTACACATATAATATTACAAATACAAAAAATTTATAAATCATCTATACTATAGTAAAATAACATCTTTTTTATGATGTGTCGCCTCCTGACATGTCCTCCTCATAGGCTTTGCCAGCTTCGTTTTCCACATGTTGTGCTACAATATATTCTCAGCTTGCTTTTTCTTCCTCACTTTCCATAAATTACAGCCAACACTCCATACCTAAGCTTCAGAAAACTTCACCAGTCAAAGATTCAAATTTTGGCCTTTTGACCTTGGTGAAAAAAAAAGCTAATTCTATACATCTTTTTTGTGAAAACTAAATTTATTTAAATTTAATTGCGGAGCGTAGCGGAGCAACCCATGCGTATGCGCACGGGTTACTGGCTAGTTTAGCATAAAGTGTGATTAACTGCATGAATTAATTAATGGTACAATTTAACATAAAGTCCAATTAATTGCATGCATGTTGTCGTCTGTGGGTGTGCATGTACAGAGAAGATCATCATCATCATTTTTATTTCTCTACTTGATGTCTATCATATCATTAATTTCATTATCTCTCATGTAAAATATATATATTGGTCAAGATTCATGAGTCATTTTTCTATTATATATTTTAAAAAACCATGCATTTTTCATTTAGCAATGTAGTAAACTTTGATTATACTCATCATCAGATAATTAATCATCTTTGTTGTTATTTTGTTTGATGATATACTAATTATATATAGCTAAATGAAGGAAGAAAATGATATATATATATATATATATATATATACATTTTATAAAAATAATGCTTTTTAAGACTATTTTTTGAAAGAACCATATTAGAAATGATAACTTTTTAAAATATTTTTAAAACACAAAAACATACTCTAAGAAAGTTACAAAGAAAATCAAGGTAGAAAAGAAAATTCTAAAAAGGTTAAAAAACAGTTGTAAAAAATCTTTAACTTTTTATGATGAAAGATTCAAAGATGATTATTGAACTATCGTTAAATATACTAAAAAATTGACGTGTACATTTTTTTTAGTAGTGTTAAATGGAACACAACAAAAATGAAAAGTTAACTCCAATGCACAAAGTTAAAACAACTAACAATGTAATCCATTTTGAAAATATGTTGAAAGGATACTTCTTGTAGGGAATGGGTGCGCTTCTCCACTTCCTAGAAACAGCAAACAGGGAGTCTCAGACTCAACCCTCAAACAATCAAACAGTAATATGTGCGGAAATGTGAATAATCAAATGCGAGAAAGAGCAGGAGAGAAAAACAAACAACAGGTAAATCAATCTTATTTCCCCCTATCTGCTCTCACTTCTCTATCTCCCTTCCCGCGCCATTCATAGCCATCAGGGAAACTGCCCTCTTCCCTCAAGATGGTCCATTTTCTGGCTTTACGTGGGAAAAAAACCTGCAACAGGAAAACCCACGGGACCTTGTCCAGAAACAATCCACTATATCAATAATGGTTACAAACACTCTCCACAACCTATAGCTGGAGACACGCTCAACCTCACCAACAATGTAAGGAACTCTCTCTACAAGGGTTGCTCACTCAACTTCTCGGAGACTCTTTCTCAACAGCCTTTCACCGGAGATACACTCACAGGAAGCTCTTTCTTCTCTATGCTTTAAAATTGCAACTCAGTCCCCATTCTCCATCTATAAATGTTGTATTTATAGAGAGAAATTAGGTTTAGGGGTTTCACCACCCTAAATGAATGGGCCGAGGTCAACCCCTCGGGAAATGGGCCCAAGTCAAACTTTCCCCTTTTCAGCACCTGGGGATATGGGCCAGGCATTAAACGGAATTTATCCAACAAATCTCCCTCTTCCGTTTCAATGTGGCACATTTGGCAACCTGGCATCATCCGGTCTTCCACTGAGGTCCGGGGTCATCTCATCATAACCCGTCCTCCTTACCTCGGCTTCAGCATGCCGAGTTCCTGAGCCCGGCTCCTTCACAGCAATCTTCAAACTTCATTGTTGGTACCGGCTTCGTCATCATGTTAGACGAATTCTGACTTGTGTGCACCTTCTCAAGTGTGAGCTTTCCTCCTTCTACCACATCCCGGATCCAATGATACCTCTCATCAATGTGCTTGGTGTGGGAGTGATATGTCGAGTTTCTTGTCAAGTGAATGACACTCTGATTGTCACACTTCAACTCATACTTGTCTTGATCATGACCGAGCTCCTGGAGAAAACTCTTCATCCACAGCAACTCTTTGCACACCTTGGTAGCGGCTATGTACTCAACCTCAGTTGTTGACAGTGCTACACACTTCTGCAGTTTTGACTGCCACGAGATTGCCTCTCCAGTAAGGGTCATCAAATATCCTGTTGTCGACTTCTTTGAGTCGAAATCTCCCCCTAAATCAGCATTTGAGTAGCCTTGCAACCCGATCTCATTTTCTCCAAACTGAAGACACAACTTGGTTGTACCCCGGAGGTATCTGAAGATCCACTTCACTGCTTCCTAGTGTTCTCTGCTGGGGTTCGAAAGATACCGGCTCACCACTCCAACTGCATACGCCAGGTCAGGTCTGGTGCAAACCATTGCATACATCAAGCTTCCGACTGCAGATTGATATGGGATCTTTTCCATCTCCTCTCTGTCTTCATCTGATCTCGGACATTGTCTCTCATTCAACTTCAAATGTCCGGCCAAGGGGGTGCTCACTATTTTGGCTTTGTCCATGTTGAATCTCTTCAAGATCTTCTCAACATATTTCTCTTGACTTAGCCACAGTAACTTCTTCTTTCTATCCCGGATGATTTTCATCCCAAGGATCTGCTTTGCTGGACCGAGGTCCTTCATCACGAAGGACGATCTCAACGCCTCCTTCAGGGCAAAAATCTTCACCTTATCTTGTCCTACTATCAACATGTCATCCACGTATAGTAGCAAGATCAAGAAATCACCAGTCTCATACCTCTTCACGAACACATAGTGGTTGGCATCCGTCTTCATGAACCTATGGTTTGTCATGAAGGAATTAAACTTCCTATACCACTAGCGAGGTGCTTGCTTCAAGCCATAGAGACTCTTCTTCAGTCGGCATACCATGCCTTCACATCCTGGAGCCTCAAACCCTTCAGGTTGCTCCATGAAAATCTCTTCCTCCAGCTCACCTTGAAGAAATGTCATTTTCACATCCATCTGTTCCACTTCCAGGTTCATCGTAGCTGCCATTGCTAAAACGGTTCGGACCGAGGTCATCTTCACAACAAGAGAGAAAATCTCATCAAAGTCAATCCCCTTCTTCTGGTTGCAGCCTTTCACTACAATCCGGGTTTTGAATCTCGGCCTCTAGCCGTTCTCCTTTTGCTTGATCTTATACACCCATTTGTTCTTCAGAGCTCGTCTTCCCTTAGGCAAGTCGGTCAGCTCATACGTCTGATTCTCATGCAAGGATCTCATCTCATCTTGCATGGCCTTCTCCCATTCACCACTCTCTGGGCTCTCCACTGCCTCATCATAACTCTGGGGTTCACCATCCTCAGCAATTATGGTATATTCATTAGGTGGATACCGTCTAAAAGGTTTTCTTTCTCTAGTGAGGTATCTCAGCTGTTCTTCTTCTTTACCATCAGAACCCGGTTCTTCACTTTCAACCCGGATCCCGGTATCATCGGTCTGTTGCTGGTCATCATCCTCATCATCGCTTCCTGCGATTTCTCCACTGGTTTCCCCCCTGCTTCAGCATGCACACAAGGGACGGGTTCTTCACTTCGGACAGTAACCCGGACTTGGGGCTTCAAGATGTCATGGATGGTCTCATCCTCATGAAAGACTACATCTCGACTTCTCACAATCTTCTTGTTGATTGGATCCCACAGTTGAAACCCGAAATCAATTTTTGGCGAACCGAGGTATATGCACTCCTTCGTCTTTTCATCCAGCTTTGCCTTTTCATCATTAGGGACATGTATGAAGGCTCGGCATCCAAACACCCTCAGGTGATCATAGGTCGCTCTCCAACCCGTCCAGATCTCTTCTAGAATCTCTCCTTCCAGTGTTCGTGATGGTGAGAGATTTATCAGATCGACCGCGGTTCTCACTGCCTCTCCCTAATATGCCTTTGACAACCTTGTGTTGGAAAGCATACTTCGGACCTTCTCTTCAATAGTCCTGTTCATCTTCTCAGCTAGCCCGTTCAACTGAGGTGTCTTGGAGGGCGTCTTCTCAAGTCTGATCCCGGCTTCTCTACAGTAAGCTTCAAAGGGACCACGGTACTCACCACCATTATCTGACCTGACCACCTTCAATCTCTTCCCAATCTCCCTTTCCACCATAGCATGGAATTCCTTAAACGATTGGAGAACCTGGTCCTTAGTCTTCAAAAGGTAGACCCACACTTTGCGGGAGTGGTCATCAATGAAAGAGAGAAAGTATTGCGTTCTTCTAAGCGATCTCTCCGTCATGGAGCAAACGTCAGTATGGACGAGGTCAAGTATACACCTCCGTCTCCTGGGTTGATCCGGTCTCAAACAAAACCCGGTGCTGCTTCCCAGCTAGGCAGTGCGAGCAACTCTCCAGCATTTGACCCTTCAACCCGGTCAGTAGCTCTTTCTTCTCCAAAATCTCAAGTCCCTTCTCGCTCATGTGGCCAAGACGCTTGTGCCACAGCTCCAGACTTGAACCATTAAACACCGTGTTGGCTTCACTGCCAATCATCCTTCCTTGCATCACATACAAGGAGCCTTCCTTCTTTCCTCTGGCCATCACCAAACTACTTTAATTTGGCCAGCTCCATCTATAACCCTCATAGCTGTTTACTAACCCGGCGTCATCTAACTTTCCTACCGAAATTAGATTCAATCGCATATCGGGTACGTGTCTCATGTCCTTCAGCACGATCCGGCACCCTACTTTCGAGGTCAAGGTCACATCGCCAATACCAACGATTTTGCTGATTACCTGATTCCCCATCTTCATAGCTCCAAAATCTCCACTCCGGTAGGAGGAGAAAAACCTTATGTGAGGGGTCACATGGAAAGAGGCGCCTGAATCCACTATCCAGGTACAATCATCGAAGGCAACATTCAGGGAATTATCCTCTCTCAGGAGGAATACCTCTGCATTGGCACTGGCAACCACCGCCGTAGTGCTCTTCTTTTGCATGCTCTGGTCTGACTTCACAGAGTCATTCTGCTCATTTTTTTGCAGAATCCAGCAGTCAGTCTTCTTGTGTCCGGGCTTCCCGCAGTAGAAGCACTTCAGTTCACTCTTCGATCTTGACCGATCTTGGGCTCGATCCCGTCTCTCACGACCCCGGCTCTTGCTTCGAGCCCGATAGTCGGACTTACTCCTCTCAGCCACGTTGGCATCAAACGTGCTGGTTGCACTCTGTTCTCTTCTCCTGGCTTCTTTATTCAGGAGGCTGTCTGTCACGACATCCATCTCTAGCTTCCCTTCAGGAGCCGAGTTGCTCAACGTCACTACCAGAGTATCCCAACTCTCTGGCAATGAACTCAACAACAACAGAGCCTGCATCTCATTGTCAATTCTCATCTCGGCCTTGGACAACTGGTTCACAACACCTTTGTATGTGTTGAGGTGCTCTATCATGCTCATCCCGTCCCGGTACTCTAGCTTCACAAGCCGGCGGACGAGGTATGCCTTGTTCCTAGGAGTTTTCTTCTGAATCATGGACTCCAACTTGTGCCACAATTCATACACATTCGTGAACTCGGACCCATGCTCAAAGAGAGACTTGTCAATATACTTCCTGATCATGGCCATGGCCTTACGACTCAGGATCTCCCGTTCCTTGTCGGTCTTTCCTGCCAGTCTCTCATCAAGGACAATGGGCTCATGCAAATCCTTGCAATACAAATGATCTTCCATCATCGGTCTCCAGTAGGTGAAGTTGTATGCGGTCAACTTGAACATATCCCCGTCATGGGTAATAGCACCACTGGTCTCCATCTTGTCTCCTTTCTCTTCTCAGAACTCGTTGAACCTGGGCTCTGATACCAGTCTGTAGGGAATGGGTGCGCTTCTCCACTTCCCAGAAACAACAAACAGGGAGTCTCAGACTCAACCATCAAACAATCAAACAGTAATATGTGCGAAAACGTGAATAATCAAATGCGAGAAAGAGCAGGAGAGAAAAACAAACAACAATGGCTTTACGTGGGAGAAAACCTACAACAGGAAAATCCACGGGACCTTGTCCAGAAACAATCCACTATATCAATAATGGTTACAAACACTCTCCACAGCCTATAGCTGGAGACACGCTCAACCTCACCAACAATGTAGGGAACTCTCTCTACAAGGGTTGCTCACTCAACCTCTCGGAGAATCTCTCTCAACAGCCTTTCGCCGGAGATACACTCACAAGAAGCTCTCTCTTCTCTGTGCTTTAAAACTGCAACCCAGTCCCTATCCTCCATCTATAAATGTTGTATTTATAGAGAGAAATTAGGTTTAAGGATTTCACCATCCTAAACGAATGGGTCAAGGTCAACCCCTCGAGAAATGGGCTCAAGTCAAACTTCCCCCTTTTCAACACCTGGGAATATGAGCCAGGCATTAAACGGAACTTATCCAACACTTCTGTATTTTGCATACCAAAGGGAGACAATTCCCCAATCGTGAAACTGTCATCTTTTTCTATTCCAGTTACAAATTGTTTATCTAATAAAAAAAAAAAGAAGAAAAAAAGCTTAGTATATTAATAGAATGACTATATATATAGCGGTCTTTTTATATGGATTTCATGTCCTTTTATTTACTTGTAACAAAACATAATAGTTAAACTTACATAATTATTCTTTAATTTGTTTTTAGGTTACGTGGGATTCCACCAACATCAAAATAACAGATGGAGGGAACCGTGTTATGGTATTAATTGCATATTATGTATAAAGTTTAGGTTAAGTATTTTTTTAAGCTGTTCTTTCCAGTAAAGTTGACCTAAATTTTGTATTCCTTATTTGTTTGGGGTCATTTTTAGTTAGTTATAGATTCGATCTCTACAGTTTTACTTCTGTAATAATATACGTTCTCCATCCTTTTTTTTATTTTTTATTTTTTATAAGCCAATTAATTTATTAGTGAAACACTAAACCCAATATGAAATTGAACCTAGTCGCATAACTCCCATTATGCTTCAGTACGTGGTACGGTTACGATTATGCCGCACATGACCTTACATAATATTATTGCTATGTACGCACATGACAATAAAATTTTAATTCTTATAAAATGTTTCAGCAAAAATATTTACTAATATATAATTGAGTTTAATATTTTTTATATATTATTTCCTAAAATATGTTCAGTAATATAATTTTCAGTTCTACATTAATCAATAAATTGCTTATTTTTTAAAGTTTTTATAAAAATATAAATTAATTTCTTTTTACAAAGTAATTTTTTTAATTAAAGTTATAATTTCCTACATAACTTTTCCTAGGAAAAGTGGTCGACAAAAACAGTGAGTTCATACGTTAGTCTAAAAAGCCAACAAATAAATTAGTAGTAACATAGAAGTGCAATTAACTTATAATTTGAGTAGTAAGTGTAACAATGGGTCTTATATCTTACATGTGATGTGATAATTGATATATTACGTGACACATGTATTAACATTAATTAAATTTTTAGTAAATGAAATAAAAGTGAAATTAAGTCACCACATTATTATATGTTAGATTTGTTACTTGTTAATCATATCATTATCATATTAATATATTTCAACAAAATTTGTTAAATATTAAACAAAATATCAACAAAGATATAAAAATTGCATAATTATGATATTGATTTAAAGGATCGGTAACAAAAATTACACAATTAACAATCTAGAAAATCCAAAGTGTAACTAAGTCAAAATAATAAAAAAAAATCAATGCCTTTATTAATTTAGAATATCATCATTCGACCCTCTTTATTTTAGTTTATTGTGTCTTCTAGCTTTTTCCTTCTTCAATCCTAGCCTTATACAAGAAAAGGTGCAAAGACAAATAATGCAGATCACACCACCACGCGCTGCAACCACTCTCTTTCCCATAATACACTTCTTTTCATCTTTCTTTTCATCTACTGTAGCCTGTAGGGGCCATAGGAACATTATTTCTCCGCGTGCAATGATCACACACACATTATCACTCCTCCCAAAAGCACACACTTGGTACCTCACAAGCACTAGGTCTCTGTTTTTTTGTTTTTTAGGGGAAAAAAAAAAGAACCTTGAACCACAACATGATTCACGTTGCACATACAATCACTTTTCATTGATTTTTTTTTTCTCTTTAATTTTTTGAATATCACAACTCACATTCCATTGAACCTCCCCTTTCTCATTATTTAGTTTCTTTTAAAAAATGTAAAAATTGTGTAAACTGTTCAAATTATTCATATAGAATTATAAGTGGACCAATCTGGTTATGCATGGAATTCAAAAATGTAACTCTATAGCATGCAACTACTTAAAAGACAGAAAATAAATTGTACCATTAATTAATTCATGCAATTAATTAGACTTTTTGTTAAATTGTACCATTAATTAACTAACTAAGGAAAACGAAACCTCCTGGGTGGGGCAACAACACCGTCGATGTTTTATGTTTACATGTGCTATGTGCACTCCATGAGGTTGAAATTCCCTCACAAGGCATTGCGCCAGTGCTTTCAACGCGAATTTCCCACAGCCTGGATATTTATATATGTCTCAATATTCAATTTGACAGGTTGTTATAATCTAATCATCAGCTATATTTATAGCTATAGCTAGTTTCATTTTTTGTACGGTGGAAAAAGTAGGAAAATAAGATGAGTAAATTATCTATTTTATTCGAAGTAATTTTGTTCAAATTGAATAGAATTGTTGTGTTAATTATTCAGCTAATATATCAAAAACTGGAATGTCAAACCACTAAACAAGAATAGAACAAGAAGAAATCAGGGGCAAAATTATTAACAAGAATAGAAAAGGCAAAATTGATCTATGTAAACAAAATTGATCTATGTGGGCAAAGATTAAATTTATTTTAAACAGGCTTTCACTTTAAGTTATAGTTGATCATGATTAAAATTAAGAAAATGTAATAAATTTCAAACATTTATAATCTTAAAATTTAAAAAATAGCTAAGAAGTTTAGGCAAGAAAATGGAAATAAGAAGTAAAATAATTATATAGTTATGCATTTTTTAAATAACAAATAAGTTCTCCATAGGGAAGATTCATATTTAAACTTGTGATTATGTACCTTTGACGTAAATAATTTATAAGTTATACTCCTGCATGGTAGAAGAGCCTGAAATATCTACTTTGAGTTACCGCTAAAAGTAAGCTACGGGACAATATTACAACGTACAGGGTGTGAAATATCTGTTTTAGGCCATTGGGGATAGTATGTTATCATTAAAGAAATTGAAAATAAGGGAACACAACTTGACAAGCTGTGAAAGAATATGAAAATATATGCCAAGAAAATTAGAGATTATACTGATTGTCTGTAACAGTGAATGGGAGAATTCCGTCTCCTATTAATTAATAAAAAAAGAAAATGAGAAACAGAGGTACAAAGAAAAGAATATTGATATGTCGTGTGCAAAGAACAATACACTTCATAAAGGCATGCCCTGTACCATCACAAAGGATAATTATTAAGTGAGAAAAAAGAAGACGACAAAAACATGCAAGAATATGTGCAATTAATGATATCTAAAAAACAAAAGAAGACATGTAAAGTGATTGACATGTTTCACCAAAAATGATTTTATGTAGTCCACAACATAATTGCAGCCACAATATTGTTGTTTTGCTGCGTGATTGTCAATCACACTGCGGCAATGCACGCATCCACAACATAGCCGGAATGGAATCGCATTGGAGCCGCTATATGATGCGTTAACATCGTTCTATTCCACTTTTGTGTCATTAAAAGATAAGTATTTAGATCTCAATCTTGTATTTTGAACTTGTAA
>QARZ01028001.1:0-11529 GCA_013407115.1 Glycine latifolia
CTTTGAGTTGAGATACCATCCAGGCAAGGCAAATGTTGTTGCTGATGCCTTGAGCAGGAAACATGTGAGTGTTGCCTGCATGATGATCTAAGACTGTGAGTTGATAGAGCAGTTTAGAGATATGCACCTGGCTGTGATAGAAAGTGCTAGTGGTCTCGAGTTGAGAGAGATTAAAGTTGATAATGATTTGATACGGAGGATCCGAGAGGCTCAGAAGCAGGATGATACTGTGAGGGCCATGATTGGTCAGCAGGATGTTTCTTAGGAGACTCATGACTTGGTGATGTACCAAGATCGGATTGTTGTGCCTAAGGGCGAGTTGGTGGATGCAATCCTGTCTGAGGCTCATAAGGGCCAGTTTAGTATTCATCCAGGTGCTACCAAGATGTATCAAGACCTTAGGAGAAGATTTTGGTGGCCAGGGATGAAGAGAGACATAGCTGAGCATGTGTCTAAATGTCTGGTATGTCAGAAGGTGAAGATTGAGCATCAGAGACCGTCAGGTTTGCTACAGCCTTTACAGATTCCTGAGTGGAAATGGGATGGCATTTCCATGGATTTTGTAGTTGGATTGCCGAGGACTCAGACTGGATGTGATTCCATCTGGGTGATTGTAAACAGGCTAACCAATTCTGCTCATTTCTTACCTGTTCGGACTGATTATACTGCAGAAAGGTTGGCTCAACTATATGTCAGAGAGATTGTCAGATTACATGGTGTCCCAGAGAGTATTGTCAGTGATAGTGATCCGAAGTTCACTTCTAGATTTTGGAGTGCGCTTCAGGAGGCTTTTGGGACCCAACTGAGACTTAGTACAGCTTACCACCCACAGATGGATGGTCAGACAGAGAGGACTATCCAGACCCTGGAGCATATGTTGAGAGCTTATGCATTGGAGCAGGGTACTAGATGGGATAGATACCTACCTGTGGTGGAGTTCTCGTATAATAATAGTTTTCATGCTAGTTTGGGCATGGCACCTTATGAGGCATTGTATGGTCGGAGGTGCAGGACTCCTGTTTGTTGGACTGAGGTAGGAGAAAGACAACTTCTTGGACCGGACCTAAGATGGTTCAGAAGACTTCTGAGCAAATCCGTTTGATCAGAGATAAGCTGTTGAGAGCTCAGAGTCGGTAGAAGAGTTACTATGATCATAAACACCGGCCGCTGCAGTTTGATGAGGGCGACCATGTGTTTCTGAGGCTGTCTCCTATCACAGGTGTAGGACGAGCGTTGGGTGTTAGGAAGCTCAGTCCTAGGTTCATTGGTCCGTATCAGATTCTTCAGAGAGTAGGACCAGTGGCCTACAGGCTAGCTTTGCCTCCCCAGTTGTCAGGGCTGCAAGATGTATTCCACGTGTCTCAGTTGAGGAAGTATGTGCCAGATCCTTCGCACGTGGTGGAGCCTGACACTATTCAGATTAGGGAGAATCTGACTTGTCCTACACGACCAGTGCAGATACTTGACAGGATGGAGAAGCAGATTCGAAGTAAGACTATTCCCATAGTCAAGGTACAATGGGAAGGGAGGACACCTGAGGAGGCAACTTAGGAGCGAGAGCAGGAGCTTTTGCAGCTGTACCTTGAGTTGCTTGACAGGTATGAATTCGAATTTTGTGGTCAAAATTCTTAAAAAGGTGGGGTGAATATAATAACCAAGGTTAAATAAATAAAAGAAAAAATTTAAATTTACTATATTCCGTCACAAAAAGTGTTAACGATGAATTTTGCGATGGATTTAGCGACGACTGGAACCACGCTGGTAGCGTGGGAGCCACGCTGATAGCGTGAAAAGTGCTCCAGAAAGCCATTCTCCATTGGATTGCCACGCTGGTAGTGTGGGAGCCACGCTGATAGCGTGAGAAGTGCTCCAGAAAGCCATTTTCCACTGGAATGCCACGCTGGTAGCGTGGGACTCACCCTGGTAGCGTGGGAGCACGGGCTGGGGGCCTATAAAAGGCCATTTTACAAATTTTGGGCCAAAAATCAGTTCTTCTTCTTCCTTGAGCCATTTCTGCCATTGACAAGCTTGGGAAGCTCCATACCTTCACTAAACTTCATCAAAACACTTCCATTTCAACATGAAACTTGTAGGGAATCATCCTATGACCTAGAATCCTTCATCACTTTTTCCTAAAATCATCAAACGGAGAGATCGTTTTCTCTAGAGAACTTCACAAAACTCGAGCTCGACGGGGAAAGGAGGCGATTCACGGACACCCAAGCTTGGGGAAGTGGTCCATTAGCCTTCCTTGTCGTTTTTGAGGTAAGAAACTCGAGTTTTACCATTTGATTTGTGATTTTGTTCTTGGGATGAATAGTGACCCTTTTGAGCTAGAGCTGGAATTAGGCTTGGGTCCTTTAGAAAAGTATGTTTAGAATGTTGTTGTGATGAAGGTTTAGCTTTCAAATATTGATTTCATAGACTTTGATTCTTGGATCTGAGAAATGCATGTATAGCTAGTATGTTGGTTTATTGATGATTGTAGAACATGCATGAGCCTTGCTACTTAATCTTTATGTGCTAGAGAGGCTTTAGGAACGATGTTATTATGTGAAAGAAACCGTTCAAGCCATGTTGTATAATCTTGAGTATTGGCCTGTATAGAGCTTTGAGCTCTTTGTTTTGATTTATACCGAGTCTCGGGGAGACTCTAGGGCCATGGTTAGGCCGAGATAGACCACTAAGGGTCTGTAAGTGGTCTATTGAATGAGTTAGTCTTGATAACCTTAAGTTGGATGACTTAGAGGTTTTGGAAAGGAAGGACGTTGCTTTCGTTATAACGATTGAGGACCGTTGATGTGTTTATGCCTTGTATGATTGGATTGGTGTCTGATTGAACTTATATGCCTTGTATAGGGCGTAGACCACTGTTCAGGGATTGAACCGCAGAGCACGGCTTTGCCAAGTAAGTTCTTGGTTTCTTGGGAGTGTTTCCCACTACTGTGTTCCACCATACTCCGAGGGAGTGATGGTTGCATTCATGATGCATGTGTATTGAATGGTTGTTGCATTCCTCAAGATGATATGTATGCATAACTCTGTGCTTTGTATGTGTGGATACCTGTTGATTAGATCTTCTGGCCAGTTAGATAGATATGGACCTCCCTAGGAGTAGAGCGCACCTCCTAGTTTGGTTTGCTCATGTAAAGGGTGATGATGATCCCTTAAGACCAAGAGATAGGTGGTCCCATCGCGGTTGAAGCCTATTCTCGGAGGTGCCATATACGTGCATCCATGCGTAAGGGGTAGCTCCTGATGGGATGGCACGGGTGTGAGTTCTGGTCTCACACTGAGGACTGAGAGTCCTGATGCTGATGATGATGCATCGTGGTGGCGTAGTTCCGCAGATATACATTAGATCTAGATGATTGGTTGTGTATTGTTATGAGGGCCGGGAGGCCAGTGGTTGTGATGCCTTTGATGCTGTGTGTCATGAAAGTGAGCCAGGGTGGAGGAGATGCCTCCAAGGACCCTGAGCTTACTGAGATGTGTATCTCACCCCGTGTGGGGATTATATTTTGCAGGTGACTCATCTGGCGAGATGACGGTTCCCAGGGCAGAAGGCCCCAGTAGGTACAATTGTTGCAGCATTTTTGCGAGCTGGGAGGCTCATTTTGTTTATGTTGTTATACCTTGTACCCTGTAGAGGGAAGATATGTGTGGTGCACATATTGCGGTTATGTTTATGTTTTGTACATGGACTGTATATGAATGTATGCCCTCGTGTGAGGAAGTGATCTTTGAGATCAGAACTCTTGTTGCTTATTCTTTTGTATTAGATATTGTGAGTATCAAGATGATGTATATATGTATATATACTTGTGGCTTTCTCTTGATATATCTGTAGTGATATTAATTATTCATCTGTCGTCATTTATGTTGTTTGGATCGATGAGGCTGGCTTGTGTTGATATTCAGTGTTTTAAGTTTGATGCGTACCATACATAATGAATCAAGAAACATGGTTTCGAAAACGCTTCCATGGCTGTAATTAATTGGTTTTATATTAATTATTGCGCTTATCTGATTAAGTAATATGTTAATACACCGGATGAATACGGGGTGTTACAAGTTAGGGTTGGTTTTGGGTGATATTTCTTTGGAAAAGTATGCTTAGGAGGTTGTTGTGATGAGGGTTCAACCTTGGAACCTGACTTTTCTTGGTTTTGGGAATTTTGTTTTTTTTTTTGCCCAGATAGATCTTTGTAGGGTTTACAAGTCACTGGTTGGTTGTATATGGTTGAGATCTGGAAAAGAACTGGGTTCTTTTCGTGAAACGGTTGAGAACTGTTCTTGATATCTTGCTTGCCTAATGTTGGGCATGATAAAGAAGATATTGGTGGTTGTGAATACAAGGCTGAGAAAGCCGGTGCGGTGATCAGAGAAGGTAAGCTCTCTGTTCTTGGGGAGTTTGTATCCCTTGATTGTGTTCCACCATACTTGTGGGGAGTTATGGTTATTGTATGATGCAGTGCATGTATTTCAATTATGTGTTACTGCTTTTTGATTGAAACATACATGCAAATGATTTGCATTGTGATGTTTGTATTGTGGTTGAGGAAGCCCTCTGGCCAGGGAAGCGGACCATATATGAGAGTGTAAGACTCATCCGGGATGAGCTTCTCGACAATTCATATATGTCCGAGTGCATTAGATATACATTTGTGCATGAGATGTGCACTGGTGAATGTGTATATCTGTGCATGGGTGCATGAGATATACATTTGTGCATGAGACGTGCACTGGGGAATGTGTATATATGTGCATAGGTACAGGTGATGTGCATGGGAAGATATACATTTGTGTATGTAATATGCACTGGTTGGCTAAATTGTATATCTGTGCACGGGAAGATATGCATTTGTGCATGTGATGTGCACTGGTTGTCTAATTTGCATATCTGTGATAGAATGGTACGTTGGTGTGATTATGTACATGTGATGTTTATAAAAGGATGGGTTGGCTATGTTATATGTAATGGATATATAAATGCTATGTATTGTGGAAGTGAACTAGGGGGAGAAGAGTCTCCAAGAACCCTAAGTTTACTGAGATTGTATCTCACCCCAGTTGGGGGATTATATTTTATTGCAGTAGTAGCCAACGAGCAGAGGATGAGGTCCGGGGTGAAAGACCCGAGTAAGGGTCGTTCAGTGGATCTCGATTGAAAGGCCGGGTAGGCTTCTAATCGAGGATTTCAGACAAGAGGCCGGGATAGGTTCAAGGATTTAGAGGGCGGGTCTTGTGTGAGCCTGTTGGCTCAATTATATTTTGTGTATATTCTGGAACCCGATATGAGTTTGTACTGTATGTACAGTGTGTAACAGTACCCAAGAGCCGAGTTGTATATCAAATTCCATACATAATGTTTTGTTGGTGTTGTATGACGTCTTATTTATTTTATTGCTTCCGTTAATTATTTATTACTTTAAGTAATTGTTGCACTTAAGACCATAAGATAATGTTAATGAACCGGATGCATACGGGGTCGTTACAATAATAAAGCATATACTGCTCCCACTAATTCTCCTTTTGCAGGTCCCACTAATAACTAATATGCAGATCATTCTAATAATTCTTATACAGGTCCTTACAATAGGGGTCCACAACAACAAACTTAGCCTGATAGATTGTCAAAAATGGAAGACACTCTAACTCAGTTTATGCAGATGTCCATCACCAATCAAAAGAATATTGATGCTTCCATCAAAAATCTTGTAGTACAGGTTGGACAACTCGCAAAGCAACTCTCAAAGCACGTAGGTGGATCTTTTTCAACAAACACACAAATCAACCCAAAGGAACAATGCAAGGCAATTATAACAAGGAGAGGGACTGTGGTTGGTTTGAAGGATGATGAGAAAGAGAAAAATGAAGGAGTTGTAGAAAAAAATGATGAAAAGAAAAGAGTTGAAAAAGAAAATGAGAAAAATGATGAAGTGGTTACAAATGAAAAAATTGAAAAAAAGGTGATAAGTGAAGAGGAGAAGCAGAAAATAATTGAGAAAGGCAAAGTTGTACTAAATCCTCCACCAGTTCTGCAAATGCCTTATCCACATGCTTCATCAAAGAAAGCAAAGGAAAGACAGTACAAGCGCTTAGATATTTTCAAACAGCTACAGATCAACATTCCTTTCTTTAAAGCATTGGAGCAGATGCCAACATATGCCAAATTCATGAAGGATCTACTCACAAAGAAAAGAAGATACATGGATGATGAAACAATAGAGTTAGATGCAGGCTGTAGTGCAATTATCCAAAAGACCATTCCAGAAAAATCCAGAGTCCTGGTAGTTTCACAATTCCTATGGCTATTGGGAGATTATCGGTTGGGGAAGGTGCTTCTTGATTTAGGTGGAAGCATAAACCTCATACCCTTGTCCATGATCAAAAGGATAGGAGAATTAGAAATCAGACCAACGAGGATGACTTTGTAGCTAGCTGACAGAACTATTAAGCATCCTTATGGCATTATTGAAGATGTATTGGTGAAAGTTGACAAATTTTTCTTTCCAGTTGACTTTGTAGTGATGGATATGGATGAGGACAGTGAAGTTCCATTAATTCTTTGCAGACCTTTCATGAAGACTGACAAAGGCTTAATTGATGTGGATGAAGGAAAACTCATTGTGAGGGTTCAAGATGATGAAATGCAATTTAATGTCCTTGAAGCCATGAAGCATCCCATAGATTCAAGAGTGTTTTAGAATAGATGTCTTGGATGAGGTAATTTATGACTCTAAAAGATTGAATCACAGGAAAGATGGTTTAGAGAAAGCACTGACCGAAGCAATTAAAGACAAAGATGAATGTGAAGATAAGGAAAGATCAAAGTGTCTTCAACAACTGAATTCTTGCAAAGAAATTCCTTATCACCAATCTCTCTTTGAAGAATTGAAGGAAGATAAGCAAAAACAGGAATCAAAGCTGGAACTAAAGGTATTATCTTCACATTTAAAATATGTTTTCCTTGTAGGTAATTCCCAGAAACCAATGATCATTAATGCAAATCTTTCTGAAGAACAAGAAAAGAAACTGGTAAAAGTTTTGCAGAAAAATAAAGACGTCATTGGTTGGACCTTATCAAACCTAACAAGTATTAGTCGTTCTTATTATATGCATAGAATTTTAATGGAAGAGGATTATAAACCTATAGCTTAGCCATAGAGATGTCTCAATCCAACCATGAAAGAAGTTGTCAGAAAGGAAGTAGTCAAGCTACTTGAAGCTGGAATGATATATCCTATTTCAAATAGCCAGTGGGTAAGCCCTGCACAGGTAGTACCCAAGAAAGGTGGTATGACTGTTGTTAAAAATGAGCTTATTCCAACTCATACCATTACGCGTTGGAGAATGTGCATTGATTACAAGAAGCTCAATAAAGCCACCAGAAAGGATCATTTTCCATTACCCTTTATGGTTCAAATGCTAGAGAGACTAGCAGGTTAGCAATATTATTGTTTTCTTGATGGTTATTCAGGATACAATCAAATCAATGTTGATTATGAAGACTAGGAGAAAACAGCTTTTACTTGTCCCTTTGGTGTTTTTGCTTATAGGAAAATGTCCTTTGGTCTTTGTAATGCACTTGCTACATTTCAGAGATGCATGCTTGCTATTTTTTCTGATCTTGTTGAAAATGAAAATGATATGAATACTTCACACTTAACGAAGAGGGGGGTGAATTGGTTAGACCTTGGTAAAAAAAAATTCTTTAAACAAAATCAGAGTTTTCAAAGGATCTTTATCACATTTCAAAACCAAGAAATCTTATTCAATCAAGTAACTCAGCCCCTTAGGATTCAATGGATCAAAACTGACTTTTCAAGATAAGCAAATGAAACAAGAAACAATTAATACGAGGAGAATAGATTCAGAAACAACACACAAGCAGTTTATACTGGTTCACTTCAAACACTATGAAGCTACATCCAGTTTCTTCCACTCAACACTAGAGTGAAGTTCCACTATTTAATTTCTGTTCTTACAAGCAATTACACAACCTCTCTTTATCAACCCTAGACAAAGTTCAGAAATCTAAAACCCTATTAGATCCTTAGAGGCAAACCCATTGAGAACACTACTCAGCAAAACCCCTAGAGAAACCCTATCTCTAGTTACATGTAAGAACTCAATTATAATAGCAAATTACAAAACGAAAATTACAATCAGATTAAGGAGAGAAACAACCTGATGATCCAAGGTAAGTAATGCAAATGAATTTACCAGAATAGGTTGAATCTTTAAAACACAAGAAACATAGTTTTTCTTAATCTTGAAATGGTTGCATGCTTCAAGAATGACTTATTTTCACATGATCAATGCAACACGAAGCATGACTGAATCAAAACCCTCAGAAAAGAATTTAGAAAGCTCAGAAGATTGTTTTAGCTCAGAAATTTCGAATGGGTATTATTCCACAAAGTTTCAAAAATAGCTGAGCAAGGATTCTATTTATAACAGAAGTTTTTAACCGTCAATAATTGATTAAAACGGACTAATAATCGATTAAATTGCTTTGGTAATCAATTACACTTACATTATAATCGATTAATATGTTCATAGCTTTTCTGGGTTTGAATAATAATCAAAATAATCGATTATCTCAACCTGTAATCGATTATTACAGTCAAAGCATATTTTTCACAAGGCTTGTTTGATCGATTACAGAACCTGGTAATCGATTAAACCAGTTCTAATGAATTTTCAAAAAGCTTAGATAATCAATTACGAATCCTGGTAATCGATTAAGCCAGTGCAGCACAGTTTTGTCAAACCAAGGTGTAATCGATTACGAACTTGGGTAATTGATTATGGCAGTTCAATGCTAAAAACAGATGTAAGCATGTAATCGATTACGGCTTCAATATAATCAATTAAATAGTTCAGCTATTCAGTTTATATGAAAGCGTAAGTCAATTAATCGATTATTTCGACATGGTAATCGATTAAAATGTTCCTGAACTTTTTCCAGATTTGGTGAAGAACAAAA
The DNA here is from genome assembly GCA_013407115.1 of Glycine latifolia. NCBI lineage: Eukaryota > Viridiplantae > Streptophyta > Magnoliopsida > Fabales > Fabaceae > Glycine > Glycine latifolia. The sequence continues at coordinate 8,996 of QARZ01028001.1, forward strand.
TAATCGATTATACTCTTACTGTAATCGATTATTACAGTTAAAAATGCTTTTTCTTAAAACCTTTGAATTATTTAAAACCTTAGTTGATTTGATAATGCTTTGTGATATTTGTTGACTTAATTAGATTGATTATGTAATGAATGAATGCAATTCAATTGGATCACCACAATTGCTTTTCTCTTACACAATTTAATTCTAAATTGTCTTCAAGTTGTCCTTTGCATGTTGAAAGCTCAAAACCAAATCTTGAGTAATTTCTTCTTATTCCTGAAGCAGCTCCCCCTAAATCCAACAGAAAAAAGTATTGAAATATTCATGGATGATTTTTTTATTTTTGGTTTTTTTATTATTTAGGCCTACCTAACCTGGATACTGTTTTGAAGCGATGTATTTACACAAACTTGTACTTAATTAGGATAAATGCCACTTTATGGTAACTGAACGTATTGTATTGGGTCACAAGATATCTATGCATGGCATTGGAGTTGACAAAGCCAAGGTGGACGTTATTGAAAAACTACCTCCACCAACAAATTTCAAAGGCATTAGAAGTTTTCTGGGACATGCTGGATTTTACAGACGGTTCATCAAGGATTTTTCCAAGATTGCCAAACCATTAAGCAATCTCTTGAATAAAGAAGTTCCATTTCATTTTGATGATTTCTGTTTAAAAGCTTTTGAAACTTTGAAACAAAAACTGATTTCTGCACCCATAATCACTGCACCAAATTGGACACTTGATTTTGAAATAATGTGTGATGCAAGTGATAATGTTGTAGAAGCAGTTTTGGGTCAAAGGAAAAACAAAGTTTTCTATGTTATACATTATGCAAGCAAAGTTTTAAATGAAACTCAAATTAATTATGCAACAACTGAGAAAGAAATGCTTGCAGTAGTGTATGCTTTGGAAAATTTAGATCTTATTTGATAGGATCTAAGGTTATAGTTTTTACTTATCATGTTGCTATAAAATATTTGCTAGTCAAAGCTGATTCTAAACCTAGATTTATCCGTTGGGTTCTACTCTTACAGGAATTTGATTTAGAAATCAAGGATAAGAAGGGAAGTGAAAATCATGTAGCTGATCATCTTTCCAGACTTACTAGTGATGAAGTAACCACACAAGGTCCTATTATTCAAGAAGAATTTTCTGATGAAAAGCTATTCAACATTTCAGAAAGGCCATGGTTTGCAGAAATGGCTAATTTTAAAGCAACTGGTGCAATTCTTGAAGATTACACTATTGGATATAGGGGGAGCTAAAAGAAGATTAAAGCGAGGATGAAGTAATGGCTTGATGTTTTGGCTTGTTACATGCCCAATCAATTTGAAGGCATTTGTAATTTGTCTAAGTGGTTCAAGTACATTGCCTTGTGATCCTTGCATTGCATATGCATTCTCATTCTCATGCATACATCTTTTTGATTAAAGTACTAAAGCTATTCAATGATTTTAAAAGAATCTAAGTTCCCATGGTTATGTTTTTGGAAAAATGAAAACTTACTGCTTTAATCGATTACACAATGTTTTTAATCGATTAAAGGCTTTGTTCTATATCTGGAAAAGCCATGAATAACATATTAATCGATTACAGGCTTATTGTAATCGATTACATAGTGCAATATGAATATTATACATCACTGCTTTAATCGATTACCATGTTATGTAATCTATTATCTTAGTTCTTTAGTCTATATGCATTACTAGTTTAATCGATTACCATAATCGTAATCAATTACACAGGCTTATTTCATATTTTAAGCTTTACTGGATTAATCGATTACCAGTCTTATGTAATCGATTATCACACCTTATTTCACATACATGAAGATTGCTTTAATCGATTACACTGTGTATTAATCGATTATCTTGTTTATGAAAGTTTTTCCAGAAAGCTCAAGAACATATTAATCGATTATCTGGTATTTTAATCGATTACATATGGTAAAATAATCTATTACACTATTGTTTTAATCAATCACTTTCAGTTAAATCATTTTTTATCTAAAGCTTTGTGGGTCTGCTCTTTATAAATAGACATTGAACAAATTACTCTGAGAAATATGTGACTTACCCAAAGATTCTAAGCTTTCTAAGAGTCCAAGATACTGATTTTTTTCTGAGTGAGAAACACATCTTGTGAGATCAAGATTTCTGTTTTTTGAAATGATTTGTTGAAGATAAAGAGTTGATTTCAAGAGTTTTGATTCTGAGCATTGAATTTCATACAACCTGATTGATTGGTAACTTCATTCATTCATTCATACATTGAAGGATTACAATGTTGGATTCAGGGGGAGCTACTTAAAGAATGCAAAGGAACTTTGATTCAAGCATTGGTTTTGAGCTTTCAACATGCAATGGATGCCTTGAAGATAATTTAGTATGAAAAGTGTAAGAGAAAAGCAATTCTGGTGATCCAAGTGCATTGCATTCATTTAATCGATAATTAACTTAATTGGTTTCATAAAAATCACAAGACTTTGGCAATTTTGACTAAGTTTTTTAAACTGATTCAAAGGTTTTTGGAAAAA
>QARZ01028028.1:0-10214 GCA_013407115.1 Glycine latifolia
TAGATTCAAGCATTAAGTACGGAATAAATTACCAAGAAGGAGTAGAAGAAATTAATGCATAAATAAAATTAAAAGAGAAAAATAGGGATAGAAGATTACATCCAATCCATAAGAGAAACTAACCAAGCATGGAGAGAACCTCCTTAAGAGAAGAATTGATGAAGGGCCCCATCACCGCTTCTTTCCGGCAGAGTCTCTACACTAAATCTCACTTCTCTCACTTTCCTAATCTACTTACTACTAATATTTACTACAAAAAACTAAAGAAACAAGAGAAAAATGGGAGAAGAGGTTATGGAATGGATGAAAGAAGTGGTGGAGGCCATGGGGGGTGCTTGGGTATTTATAGAGGGAGGTCTGGCCGCCTTTGGTCGCCCAGGCGAGCCATTTTAGGCTATTTTACTCGCCCAGGCGAGTTTGCATATCTTTTTACACGTTTCCAGCTGTCCCAAGTGGCCCAAATTGGTGTTTAACTCGCCCAGGCGAGAATTTTTTACTATATTCACTCGCCCAGGCGAGTTAAAAGGCACTCTGGACTATTCTGATGGGCCTTTTGCTTTCTGCACCTCCCTGTTTGCTTTCTTCAGCCTGATCTGCTTGCTTTTTGTTTACAGAAGCCCTGGAAATTCACAGAATCTATCAAAATTTAAAACATGTTGGATTAATCTTTCGAAATATGACGAATGACATTTATGCAAGCATTAGGAGTTATTTAACTAGGGTTAAGGTAATTTTATAATAAAAACTTATGAAATCAAATGATAAGTGCCCGCATTTAAAACATGATTTTAACTAATTTAGGGCACTTATCAGGCGACACGTGAGATTGCAGAAAGGATTGTAAGTCTTTTTTTTTGTTTCATTGGTCAATAATTATAAAAACAACAACAAATTACAAAACTCATGCAGTATTTATGTTGATTACAGGATACCCTGGAAGAGCAACCGACATAGGGTAGCTTTGTCGCCAGTGGACGTCAGGATGTACTGACTGCTGCCATTGGATGACTAGAGCACCTAGGTCGTGTCCGTGCTGCTGGAGCCGATGTGACGATAAAACAATACTTCGAACCGACTTCAGCAAGCTCTCACACGTCTAAGTCCAAGAACCCAGAAGACTTGGATTGATTGAAACAAAATATCAGGAAAAAGCTAAAGCATTCGATCACAAAACAAGTGACTCAACAACTCATGTTGTATTTTAGCCACATGCAGTCTCAGGGTTCTATACCGCCTCCTGAGGATGAGGTTGGTCCTTATGGTGCCCGTGTCAGCACGAAGGAAAGTTGTGTTGATCCCTCGAGGCAGGACCCAGACACGGGTGCATCAGACAGATGTGGGTTGTCTGTTGATGACAATCCTCCCCGCCTGGTGGCCCTTGGAAGAGTTTATGAGGGGTTGACAACCGTGCACAACGTCCCTTTGGCCAATGATCTGGTGAAGGTTGGTGTTGAGGAAGTTCGAGATGCTGATGCTCACGTCCCTGTACCCACTGAAGAGGTGCGGTTAGTGGGGCAGGCCCTTAACACCTTTCTTGCTTGGCTGACACATCTTGTACAACCTATTTCGAAAAAGGTATTTCATTATTTTGTGTTTATTATCATTTAAAAAGGATTTGTCCCATATAAAGTGTTGATTGTCATTGATTTATGTTTATTAACTGTGTAGGATAAATAGGGACCTGAGGGACCGACGAAACCTATACATAAGCCAGAACCTAACGACGATCCCCTATACCAGATCGCATTGACCATCACCCAGCTTTTCCTCAGACCCATGCAGGTGCCATGAGATACTACTTTGTTCGAGGTGTATAATGAGGACTTCTCATTGTACATAAAGCAAAAAGATATTTATGACACAATCCACGGTGGTCAATGTCTAAACATCTCCGTTTTACAATTGTGGATTATGTAAGTCACTTTACATTACCGTCCATTACATAACTAATCATTTTATATTGATGCATAATTTACTTTATTTTAAAATAATAGGCATATGAATGACTTATGTTTGCAATCAGATAATGCCTATGTGTATGAATTCCTTGAGCCACAGTCCATACAGAGATCTGGGCAATCACAATTTGAATATGAAGACTATATTAAGAAATGGATGCAGAGTTCACAGAAACATGTCTACCTTGCAGTGTACTTGAATGGGTAAGTAAAACTGTACAGTGCGCATTGGCAAATGGTCGTTATATGTCCTAAGCACAATGTTGTCATGTGGTTCTGTTCGTTGCACAATAAGCCTGATAACTACTTCAAACGAATTATTAACAGGTCAGTTGTAATTTGTAATACATTTACTTTATTATTTCTAAGACATCAATATGTTAATTGTACAATATGCATGCGTGTTTCTCTTAACCAGTGCTTTGAAGGGATTCCACGATACTCAAGGAACTAAATGCAAGGCTACTGCTAAATGGATTGCAGTTAAAGTAAGTCATTTAAACAATGATTGATATCTTCAAAATAAATTTGTTTACTATTTACACTAATTTCCGTTTAACATTGATTATGTTAATCAGCAAAAAAGAAGCACTGAGTGTGGTTATTATGTCATGCATTGGATGTCAACGATAGTACAAGGAGACTTCAGGGAACTAGGACATGGTAATTGTGTACTTCAAAACTAATTGTATTTGTTATACTTGTTTTTCTTTATACTTATTAGTTTATGTTTTATTATGTCATGCAATATTTTACTGATTAGAGACCACTGGAACCTGAGAGATTGAAGGCAATTCAGATTCAGTGGGCTACATTTTATCTTAGAGTTAGAAATGAAACATTAGGTGGTTAAGGGATTTTTAAACGATTCTATAAATATTTTAAAATTACAATCGCTTATAGGAAATGATTTTATGTATGTTGACACTATTGATTTTACTTATTATTCATATATGATTTGTATTGTATTATGAAATTGCCTGAATATCTACTTTTTCATTTGCATGTTAATTAAATTTGGGTAAAATTAAAAAATAGATAGTATATTAAAAAAAATCAACATCGATTTTTAGTTAAAACTGATGTTGTTACACTATTCAACATCGATTTTTACTAAAAACCAATGTTGAATTATCATATATTACATTTTTATATTTTATTTCTTATTAGGCAACATCGGTTTTTCTAAAAAAATCAATGTTGGATACTTTTGTTAACGTCGGTTTTTGAAAATCGATGTTAACGTTGATACTTCTAACGTTGCTGGTTTCAACATCGGATAAAAATCGATGTGGAAAGCCCAAAAAACCCGATGTTAAAACTGTATTTTCTAATAGTGTGAATAATATTTGAAATCTATATGTGGTTGAAACACACCTCCTAGTTCAACAAACAATATCTCTCGTGCATATTTTAGCTTCAAATCTAATTTATTTGTTTTGTTTTGTGCAGAAGAAATAGAAGAAATTAGCTTGTGGTTAACTAAAGAATGAAAATACTATGTAATATTTACTGGATCATATAAACACATTTTTGTCATCATTAGTGTAGGTCCATGTCCTGGTCCAAAGTATTAAGGAAAACTAAAGAATGAAATATACTATGTAATATTTATAGCAAAAATGAGAAGACACAACTTAGCACAAATTAAGAAACCCTTGAAGTTCTTCTAACCTTTGTTGGTCAAGGTTGTTAGGTAACTGTTGATTTGGAGTTGGAACCCAGCTATGTTGATTAATGAAGTCAAGAAGTTGATGAATTTGCAGATCTAGTGGAGGAATCCACTTCTGCTAGTCAAGATGGTGAAGAAGATCAGGGAGAGGATGTAATTCTAGTACATAAGGGAGAGGAGCCAAATCAAGATAATCATTAATGCAATCACGAAATTGGTGAATTTAATTTGTAGATCTAATAGAGGAATCCACTTCTCTTGGTCAAGATGGTGATGCAATTCTAGAAGATCAAGAAGAGGTAATTCTAGTATATCAGGGAGAAAGGCCAAATCAAGATGGTCGTCAATGAAGACAGAAAATTGATGAATTTGCAGATCTAGTGAAGGAATCCACTTCTCCTATTGGAAACTGTTGATTCGGTGTTGAAACCGAGTTATCTTGGTCAATAAAGTAGGCAAATGCTGATTTTGCAAATCTTATGGAGGAATAAACTTCTCGTGGTCAAGATGGTGAAATAATAATTCTAGAATATCAAGTAATTGTTAATTGTTAAGGGTGGCCAACTCTGCTCCTAATTGTGGTGAAGTGCCAAGCTACCTAAAGTTTGTCAATTGTTGTGAGGGAACTACATGTAGCTTCGTTACTAATTTCTTAATTACCAGGTTGAGTTGGTCAACTGGTTGTGACACTATGGTTATGTTGGATATAGGGGGAGCTGGAAGAATCAAGTCAAGGATGAAGCCTGTGCCTTAGAAGAAAGATTTTAGCTTTTCACATGCCAAGGCATTTGTAATTTGTTGAGTGGTTAAGTAGCTTATCTTATGATCCTTGCATTGCATAAACATGATCATTAACATGCATACATGATTTTATTAAAGCATAAAGGTTTTCATGTTTACATCAAGAAATTGATTTCTCATGGTTAATTTTTGGAAAACTCATTTTAGCACTAATTTAATCGATTACCAACACTGGTAAGCCATTACTTAAGCCATGAAGAACATAGTAATTGATTAAAGGCAAATGGTAATTGATTACACAGTGTAAAAACTCAAAAAAACAAGTTTGACTGCGTTAATCGATTACCATACTATGTAATCGATTACATAAACTTAAAGCTGAATCTGCTAAATACCCTCATACACCTTTGGAATGTCAAATCTCCCAAAAAGATCATTTCTCTCTCCTCTCTCATTCCCTAAATACCCTCATACACCTTTGGAAATTCTGTGACCCCACTTGCCACCTTAACTCCTTTATTCGCACCCTTATTCCACCTAGTATAAACCCTCGAGAGTTTGGGCTTCCTACTAGGATCTAAACCCATACCCCTGGCCTTATCAATATTGACCTCTTCAATTGGAGACTTTTCCTCAAGTCTCAAATCAGGAAATTGACTGTAAATGTTAAATTCATCCTCCTATGTTGCTTCCTCCAAACGTTGACCTTGCCAATGGACCAACGCCTGATTAATCACCTCCCCATCCTTGTGAACACTCCTCCTAGCCAACACAACTTCAATATTCACACTTACAGTCCCATCATTTCTCAGCTCAATGGGAGGGAATCCTCTACAGAGTAATTACCCATGGCTTTCTTTAAAAGTGACACATGAAACACCAGATGGATCTTGGTTGTGTGGGGAAGCTACAACTTGTAGCCACTTCACCTACTTGCTCCAGCACCTTGAAAGAACCCTAATACCAAGGAGCAAGTTTAGGATTGATACAAGCTCCTAAAGTAAGCTGACCATAGTGTCGAAGCTTCAAAAAAGCTCATTCCTTTAACTCAAATTTATTCTCAGTTCTCTTCTTATCAGCTTGGGCCTTCATCCTACTTTGAGCACAAGCTAACTGGTATTTTAATTGAGTGAGGGCTTCATCATGATCTTGCAACACATGTCGCACACCTTTCATTTAAATCATCCAAACAAGAAACAACAAATCACTGTGGGTTTCCTACAATAGACTACTTCAAAAGGAGTCTTTTCTATGGAGGTGTGGAAATTGGTGTTATACCAATACCTAGACCATGATAAGTAGTGTCCCAATGCTTAGGTAGATCTACAATAAAACACCTAAGGAAGGTCTCCTAGCAGTGGTTTACTACCTCAGTTTGGCCATCAGTTTGGGGATGGTACGTTGTACTCATCTTAAGAAATGTTCCTTGGAGCTTGAATAGTTCTTTCCAAAAAGAAATGACAAAAATGGGGTCACGATCACTAAAAATTGAGGTAGGAACTCCATGTAAGCCAACAACTTCCTTGGTGAAGATATCAGCCAACAACCTTGTTGAGTAGGGATGCTTAAGGGGAATGAAGTGGTTGTACTTTGATAACCGATCGACCACGACCAACATGGCCTCAAAGACTTTTGATTTTGAAAGTCCTGTGATAAAATCCATGGAAATTTCTCCCAACTTTGTTCAGGAATATTCAAGGGTTGGAGGAGCCCTCCTGGTGCTACAATCAAGTACTTCTGACGTTGACAAGTGTCATAACCCATCACATATTCTTGTACTGTTCTTTTCATACTAAACTAGAACAAATAGGTAGTCAATCTTTTGTAAGTTTGATAATAGCCCAAATGACCCCTTAGCACCTTTCATGGAATTCCTTAAGTATTTGGGGGTATCCAAGTAGAAGTAGAAGACAACACGAGTTTGCCCTCATAAGACAATGCACCTTGTTTGTAGGAAAAAACCGATTTATACTCCTTCCCTTGCTTCAAGTCTTCAATAATGGTTAGCAATTTGGCATCTTGATGGACCTCGTCCAGTACTGCCTAAAGGCCCTCCCAATTATGATAATGGATCATTGTATGGAATTCAACCTCCTCATACATACGAGATAAAACATTTGCGCCCTTATTCTCAAGCCTTGATTTATATTCGATATCAAATCAATATCATAGTAACTTAGACCCCAATTTTGTTGGTCCGTGGTTGTGACACGTTGCAAGAGTAATTGCTTGAGACTTTTTTTATCAATGCAAACAATAAACTTTTTGCCCAATAAAATACGATCTCCAATGTTGGATTGCCAGTGCTACTGCTATTCATTCCTGCACATAGGCTTTATCCAAATTTCAATCACCCAACGCCTTGATAAAGTAAGTTATGGGTTTACTATTCTGAATCAAAATGGTGCCCATGGCATCACTCTTGATCACAAATTCTTCCTCAAAATTTGGTAATGCTAAAACAGGAGCAGTTGTAAGTTGTAGCTAGAGCCAATCAAAAGTTGTTTGTGCCTTTGGATTCAACTAAAATGCATCATTCTTAGTAAACTTAGTGAGAGGTTTAGATCGTTTCCCATAATCCTTGATAAACTTTCTGTAGTAATCGGTCAAGCCCAAGAACCCCCGAACTCCCTTCACATTTCGAGGGATTGGCTAATCCTGAATGCTCTAGACTATCTTGGGATCCACTGAGACCCTGTATTGAGAGATGATGTGTCCCAAATATTCCATCTCCCCTTGTGCGAACAAACATTTCTTGTTCACTACCAACTGATGCTACTGTAACAACGTAAGGCCTTCCTCTAATTGCTTTATGTGATTCTCCCAACAAGTGTTGTATATGAGTATATTATCAAAGAACACTAGGACTGTCCTTCTCAACATTGCACAAAAACATCATTCATCAAGGATTGCAAAGTGGAGGGAGCATTCATCAAACCAAATGGCATCACCATATATTCATGGCATTTATGCATGCAGAATGTTGTTTTATGGATATCACTCTCCTTGACCCTCACTTGATGGTATTCAAATTTAATGTCCAACTTGGAGAAAATTGAGCATTGTGCAATTCATCAAGTTAACTCATCAATAACCGAAATGGGAAACTTATTAGGAGCGCTCACCTTGTTAACAGTGTGACAGTCGACGCACATATGCTATGTCTCATTTTTCTTCTTAACCAAGATGATGGGGCTAGAAAACGCGCTTTGCCTAGGACAAATGACCCTTGTTTTAAGTAACTCTAAGACTTGCTTTTCAATTTAATTTTTGTGGTGATAAGGGTACCGATATGGCCTAACATTCACTGGAACTTGTCCCTCAATCAGTGTTATGGCGTTCTCCTGACCACGTTTGGGTGGTAGTCCATAAGGTTCTTGGAAAATGGTCTCAAATATCACAAGCAACTTTCGTAATTGGTGCTCTCGAGCCTGAGACAATGTCTTCATACTATGTATGTACGCTAAAAAGACTTCTATGGACCATAGTAACCCTACGACTACTAGCTTGCATCGACCCAATAATGATTGCAATGCCACTTGTCCTTCATTGTGCCACCCTTCACCTCGTATTCTCACCCACTAGTCCTGCCATTTGAACTTCATGATTTGCTTGCCCCAATCGACTAACATGTTCCCTAAGGATGCTAGCCAAGCGATTACCAAAATCAAATCACCCCTTTCCAAATCAAACAACATGATCTGTACCTAAAAGTTCAAATCCTCTATTTCCAAATTAATACTAGGACATATTCCTTAAGCTTGTGCCTTAAACCTATCCCAACCTTATCTGCATCGATATCATAGCCTTTATCGATCAACCCATTTTGTGTTCCAATCAACACAAAATGAAGTTATGTGTTGCGATTCTATCCACCATAAGCAAGATAGGAACATTGTTGAGTCGGGCTTGAACCTTCATTGTTTGGAGTTTCTATCCTAGATGCCCCATTGCAGTCCCTAAGACACAACATGATGCACTCTTCCTCTTCTTAGGCGTTGTCACCCTCTTTGTAACGCCCCGTACGCGTCCGGTTTGTTAACATTCCATTTACACAGCAATTTTCAAAATAAACAATTTGATTCGGAAGCAAACAAAATATGACGTCATTATAACATCAGTTGTACATTATACATGGTGAAGTATCAGACTATATACATCCTCTGTACACAAATGTATATATAATCCCCTCAGGGTACAAAACTACAAAACAATAGTAGAGCCAGCATGCTCTCAGCAACTATGCCTAAGGTTCTCACAGAACCTATCCCTGCTCGGGCCTCTTGCCCTGAGATCTCTCAGCTGCTCTCTGAGTGTCACCTGCAAAACATAACCCCCAACAGGGGTGAGATAATAATCTCAGTAAACTCAGGGTCCTTGGAGGTCTTTCCTCCCCCTGGTTCACTTCCATGCATATAATATCAAAATTGGCATTACAACAAGTCATCCCAACTCTCAAGCCATAATAACACATATACATATGTCTCAAGGGTTTATCAATACGCTTTTCATAACATACATCATCATCAATTAGCCATCACGACCCTCAACAGTTCACAACACATTAAACACAATCACATGTACATGGCACATCTGTATCTATATCATTTATCAATTCCTGAGAAAGCTACATCCATTTATATGGACACTTTTCTCATCATACAGGACTTCCTATCCTTGCCTGAGGAAGATCATCCACTGAAGGGCTCTCATTCACTCAGGATTCTCACACACTCCCTAAGGAAGATCATCCACTGAAGGGCTCTCATTCACTCAGGATTCTCACACACTCCCTGAGGAAGATCATCCACTGAAGGGCTCTCATTCACTCAGGACTCTTAACCACTATCTGATGAAGATCATCCACTGAAGGGCACTCATTCATTCAGGACTCTCAAACTCTACCTGAGGAAGATCATCCACTGAAGGGCTCTCATTCGCTCAGGATTCCCACTCACTGCATGAGGAAGATCATCCACTGAAGGGCTCTGATTCACTCAGGACTTACGTCACATAAACCTATTCTACCTCCACCCTATCACCGCATATACCTCATAGAGGTTCTCACTAATACAGTACACTATCCTAGTGTATATCTCATTCAACATCATCTCAATCGCCCACAATATATCATTTACTCAGATGTCTACGCATATAGGCATCATATACATGCCTCAATCACAATCACTAACAGGACTTACTCAGACATGTACATTCTATTCTATTCTATTCCACTCTATTCTATTCTACTGTCCAGAGAAATCTCACATCAATCAACACATATAACCTCAATCTATGTATATCAGGTACATGGTTTCAATCCAAACAGTAACACACAATTTCAATATACATGCATTAACTCATACAATGACCATTCCTCCCTCTGGAGTATGGTGGAACACAATCAGTGGGAAACACTCCCAAGAACAAAGAGCTTACCTGCTCTTAGCACTGTACCGGCTCTCCCGGATCCGTGGTCACCACCCCCAGTGATGTCTGTATCACGCCCTACACAAGGCATACAAACAATCAATCAATAACGGTCCTCAACCGTTAGAATGAAAGGAAACTCTATTCTTTCCCATTACAGCCTCTCTGTTCTCTATCTTAAGGTTATCAGACCTCATCACCTCAAAGGCGCTCCACAGACCCTCAACAGGATCTATCTCGGCCTATCTAACATACTAGAGTCTCCAAAAGACTCTGTACAAGTTAATTCTATCAGTTCAATTGCCTTTATCCAGGCCAAATATCAATGATTATCTAACTTTATCAAAACGGCTATTTCAACACATTTTCACCGTTTATTTAGCCTCCTGAACATCTTTTGTAAAAGCACCTAG
>QARZ01028129.1:0-10412 GCA_013407115.1 Glycine latifolia
AATATCTTGTGTTAAATAATTACAAATATGATATGGAGGATGCTATGATTCTAAATAAGTCATCAGTGCAGAATGGAATGTTTGATGTACAAATATATCAGGTTAGATTCCTATGAATTAATAAAAAAATCTGATAAAGGTAATGAATTTGTTATCCTCCCCCACTCTTCCTAATTAGACATTTGCACATCATAATGACCATCTAAAAAATTGTTGTGGAATACTTTTCTTTTAAAACCAAATAATTTGTTTGAGTGTATAGGAGATTTTCAATTGAATCTTTAAGAGCATCTCTAATGCTGGTTGTTATAAGGTTCTTAAGTCTAAGAACCAGTTGTTACGTAAAAATCATCATTGGAGGAGGTGATATCAGTGATTTGATAAACTGATATCTCGCAGGCCCTCTCTCACACACACACTGGTGCACTCACACAAACACAAACACACTCAAATTTACTGGGGGCGAAAACTCTCTTTCTTTATTGACAATAGTCTGCCAAAGCCACACAGACTCCTTTACATAATATGCTATTTATAAGCAATGAAATTAAACCTAAACCTAAAACAATTCAAATTCAAATCTACTTAATATCTTTCCTAATATCTTTCTATAATATCTTTTTTCCATATCTTATCTTTCCTCATATCTTTTCTACCCATATCTTTTCACTTATCTTTTCACATAATACTCCTTTCAAATTTAAACTACGTAACTAACAATATTTATTTAAACGTTTATCCTAACAAAATCCCCCCATAAACTTTAAATACTTCTTCCATCTTTCATTCCCATCATCTTCTTGCAATTCTCCAGCAGCAGCGTCGGTAGTGGCTTTGTGAATATATCTCCAACTTGTTCTCGGCTCGTCACATAACTCAACTCCACCTTCTTCTCTTTCACTTGATCTCGGAGGAAATGAAACCTGACATCAATATGCTTGCTTCTTTTGTGATTAACCGGGTTCTTCGCTAATTCAATTGTCGACTTGTTATCAACCCGGATCTCGGTTGCACCGACCTGAACTTGCTCCAGCTTCTCTAACAAATTCCTCAACCACACTGCATGGCAGACACACCAGGATGCCGCAACGTACTCGGCTTCACATGTTGATAGAGTCACTATTGGTTCCTTCTTTGACATCCAGGCAAAAGCCGTGTTTCCCATAAAGAATACATAGCCAGCCGTGCTCTTCCTATCGTCCACGTCTCCACACCAATCACTATTCGAGTAGCCCTTTAACTTGTAATTTTCCGACTTCGAATAGAAAAGTCCTTGTGTGATCGTCCCTTGAATGTACCTTAGAATCCTTTTAGCCGCCTTCCAATGAGAGTAACTCGGCTCTTCCATAAACCGACTTATAATTCCAACACTTAAACACAAATCCGGCCTCATACACGTCAAGTATCTCAAGCATCCCACCAAACTCCTATAATTTCTTGGATCAACTCGTTCTCCTCCATCATACTTTGAAAGTTTTGTACCGGGTTCCATAGGTGTTGAAACCGAGTTACAATCTGCCATCTTAAATCTCTTTAATATTCCCTTCGCATAACTCTCCTGAGAGACAAAAATTCCATCTTCGTCCTGTCTGACTTCCAAATCGAGAAAATATCTCATCAAGCCAAGATCAGTCATCTCAAATTCTCTCGACATCTTCTTCTTAAACTCCCGTGCCATTGCTTCACTGTTCCCCATAAATATCAAGTCGTCAACATATAAGGCTACAAATAATAAATCATCACCTTTCTTCTTAACATATAGGGCATGCTCATATGGACACTGTTCAAAACCGTCCTCCTTGAAATATGCATCAATGCAGGTATTCCAGACTCTCGGTGCCTGCTTCAGTCCGTACAAAGCTTTCTTCAATCTCAACACTTTCTTTTCTTCTCCGCCCTTCAAGTATCCCGGTGGTTGTTCAAGATACACCTCTTCTTCAAGTACACCATTCAGAAATGCCGACTTGACATCCATTTGGTAAATCGGTCACCCAAACTGAGCCGCTTGCGAGATCAACAATCTGATTGTCTCCATTCTAGCAACAGGTGCGAACATCTCATCATAATCTATTCCTGCCTTTTGCGAATACCCCTTAGCTACCAATCGGGCTTTATATCGCTCTATCTCTCCATTAGCATTCATTTTCTTCTTATACACCCATTTAACTCCAATGGGTTCACTTCCTTTTGGCAGCTCGGCCAACTCCCAAGTATCATTCCGCTCAATAGCCTTGATCTCTTCATCCATGGCACTTTGCCATTTCTCATCTCGGATCGCTTATTCAAACCTTATTTCTTCAGAATCTGTCAACAAACAAACAAGATGGGCTTCATTAGTTGACTCATACAAATCCTGCAAACTCCTCATCCGGGGTCGTCGCATCTCGTCTTAATCATCTATCTCGCTCCTTGCTGGGATCCAACTCGGTGATCCGTCTTCCTTCTCATCTTGAATAACCATCTTTCCGGGATCTGATTTGATCTCGGATGAAATACTCCAATTCCATTCATCGTCTTCATTCACTTTCACATCTCGGCTTATCATCACTGTCTTGGTGCCGGGATCTAACAGCTTGTATCCCTTTGTCTTCTCGTCATATCCAATGAAAATATACTTCTTGCTCTTGTCTTCTAACTTGGTTCTTTGCTGATCAGGGACGTGTGCATAGGCCACACTCCCGAAAACTCTTAAATGGCTCACTGACAGCTTTTGACCCGTCCATAACTCTTGTGGGATCTTTCCATTCAATATGGAATGCTAACATCGGTTCTGTACATATACAGCACACAGAACAGCTTCCCCCTAAACCTCCTTTGGCATTCTCTTCGTCTTCAACATTGATCTCACCATGTCAAGGATGGTTCGATTCTTCCTCTCTGCTACTCCATTTTGTTGTGGCGAGTATGGTGCAGTTAAGAACCTTCTGATGCCATACTCCTCGCAATATATTCTAAATGCATTCGATGTGTACTCTCCACCTCGGTCAGATCGTATTGACTTGATCCTCCTTCTAGTTGCATTCTCAATCATCATTTTGAACTTCTTGAATACTTCAAACACCTTGGATTTTTCTTCCAACAAATACACCCAAGTTTTACAACTAAAATCATCTATGAATGTAACAAAATACCTCTTTCCACTGAATGATCCAGGAGAAATAGGTCCACACACATCGGTATGTATTAATTCTAGTGGTCGCCATGCTCGGTATCTGGCTGACCTCTGAAATGGACTCCTCGCATGTTTGCTCAGCACACAATCTTCACAAAATCTCTTCTCACAATTCATTCTTGGCAATCCGTCCACCATATTCTTATTCACCATCTCGGCTAGGCCTCCAAAGTGAAGATGCCCAAACCGACGATGCCACAAGGATGCTTCATCACTCATCTCGGCTTGTAAACAGCCGACCTCCACACTTCTCAAAATCAACTTGAACACTCTATTATTCTCCATCTGCACTTAGGCTATCAGTCGTCCTTGCTTTTCTTTCAAGAGGAGAATTCGGTCTGTCATGATAACCGAGTAACCTTTCTCCATCAATTGTCTCACACTAAGTATATTACTTTTGAGTTCAGGCACGTAATACACATCTTGAATACGTCCAACTCATCCATCTTTCTGCAAAAATCTAATCGTACCTCGACCTTTCACACCGACCTTTGAAGCGTCTCCAAAAGAAACATGTCCGGCTTCTGTTTGTCTCAGACTACTGAACAAATGCTTGTACCCACACATATGATTGCTTGCACCAGTGTCTATAAACCATTCCATCTCGGATGTCTGGCTGACTCCTCTAGCCATCATCAGAACTCCTCCATCTTTTACTTCTTCTGCTGCATAATTCGCAGTTTCATTCGTTCTTCTTTCACCTCGACAATCCTTCGCAAAATGACCAACTCGGCCACAATTGTAACATTTGTCCGAGTTGCAATATCTCGAATAGTGTCCGTACTTTCTACATTTAAGACATTCTATATTTGAATGTCGGCTTCTTCCACGACCTCGGCCTCCTCGCCAATTCTGCTGACTTGATTCAGCCTGCTCCTTATTCCAGCCTTCTTGACCTCAACCTCTACCACCTCGATCATATCCACGTCCACCTCGGCCACGTCCTCTACCTCGAAAATTTTGAGAATAGAGCGCCTTCTCGTCCTTGACTGAAACTTTTGTTTGGAGTGCTTGCTCCAGTGACTCTTCTTTCTTCTTTTTCTTTCTTTGTTCATGCGCCTCCAACGAACCAGCAAGTTCGTCAACGGTGAACGTTGCTAGGTCCTTTGACTCCTCAATCGCACATACTACATTCCCAAAGTCATCAGTGAGAGACCTCAGAATTTTCTCCACCACTCTGGTATCGGGCAACATCTCTCCACTTCTCTTTAGTTGATTCACTACGGTCTGGACCCGAGTAATGAAATCGGATACCCTTTCTTCTCCTTTCATCTTCATTCCTTCCAACTCCCCACGGAGAGTTTGAAGTCTGACTTGCCTGACTCGATCGGCTTCCTTGTAGACATTTGCAAGAATGTCCCATGCCTCCTTTGATGTTGTTGCGCCAGCAATCTTCTCAAATTCGGAATCATCAACAGCCCGGAGCATCATATACAACGCACCTTTGTCTTTCAATCGCATCTCTTTCAATGTCTTGTTCTGCGCCGCCGTGTATCCTGTCGTGGATGGTGGTTCTTCGAAACCATCATGGACAACCTCCCAACTATCATTAGCTCCCAACAGAGCCTTCATCTGGATACTCCAGTTCTCATAATTTGCCTTCGTAAGGCGGGGTAATGGCAAACTACTATTTAGACCACTCTTCATTCTCTCAAGCTCTGATACCAAGTTGATATCACTAATTTGATATCTCACAGGTCCTCTCTCTCACACACACACTGGTGCACTCACACAAACACAAACACACAAATTTTACTGGAGGCGAAAACTCTCTTTTATTGATAATAGTCTGCCAAAGCCACACAAATCCATTTACATAATGTACTATTTATAAGCAACGAAATTAACCTAAACCTAAAACAATTCAAATTCAAATCTTTATAATATCTTTCCTAATATCTTTCTATAATATCTTTTCTCCATATCTTATCTTTCCTCATATCTTTTTTACCCATATCTTTTCACTTATCTTTTCACATAATACTCCTTTCAAATTTAAACTACGTAACTAACAATATTTATTTAAACGTTTATCCTAACAAGGTCTGCCCAAATGTGGTTCAGCATACTTACTCTAGGAGATAACATGAATAGTTATGATATTAAGCTTTGCTAAGCCCCCTTGTCCCATTTAATTCTTTCTAATGACCAAACTTTGATATTTAATCTTGCACACTTAAGTTAAAGAAACAAAACAATATAAAATAACTTTCACAAAGCAACAAAGTGATACGGTAGGATACACCAAGACAAAATCCATCATAATCCAATGACAAGTAAACACAATTTCGTAGCAGAAACAAATGACAATGGTAATAAGCAAATATGTTAAACAATGTAAAAGAAGTCAGATCCTGAACTAACAAAACAAAAAATATCACACAAAAAAGGAAAAGTAACAGTAATATACATGTATTTCCTATTTAACGCCGATGGAATATAAAAAATTACATACCACATTATCCAGAGGATCGTCACTATGTGAAGGTAAGTGAAGAGATATTGGATATAGTTTTATCTTTACATATACAAAGAGATTATTTCCAGATTCAAATACATGACCAACAAATTACCAATACACAAATTTAACATCGATGGAATATAAAGAAGAAAAATCCAAGTTACAGCATGGTGCATGTGCTGTGAGCAGTGACAGTGGCAAAAATATTTGGAGGGACCAAAATATTTGGCTGAATAAAAAATCAAAAAGATTTTTCATCTATATACAAGCTATATATTAAGAATGTACAAGAATCAAAGTTCTTTTTTAGGAATCAAAATTTGTGAGAATACACCCACAAATATTTTTCTATAGTTTTTTAATAAATTTAAAGAAATAATCATATTTTCCTAAAAATTATATCAGAAAATGTTTTTTTAATGAAAAATTCACAGTAAATCATAAAATTCATAGGAAAAATCAGCATGAAAAGATTACAGTTCCAAATATTGTGTATCGTATAAGCTTTTCAGTTTGGATATAAAAGTCATAGAAAATGAGTTTGGGAAATGAAAAAAAAAAAGAAAAGGTTTCATAGTATGAAGCATCAATAATTAAATAAAATGTTAAAAAATATTATTAAAAATATGTATGTCTTGCAAATAGGTGTTTTCAAATATGACACGAGAACCCCAACTATGTATGTATTGCACAACTCCTTACTGACCACAACTATGTAAGTAAAGTGAAGCCTAGTGTGCAGTCAATAGCACTGTGCCTAAGCATGAAAAATGCAGAGTGTAGCTTAGGGAGTGGTCATTAATTCTTATGGAAAAAAGTTTGCCCCACTATGTCATAACTAAGCTCCGCCATTGGCTGTGAGGCATGCATTTCATGAAAGTAAATTCGTGGATCTATCTTTTTTCATACTAATTTTAGAAGTCAAATTAAAAATGTAAGATGTTCAAAAAGTATAATTCTCCCTTATTTTTGGGAGGCAATTGATTGCAAAACTTTGTAATAATTTTGTTGAAAGAGTCACAAACCGTGGTCTTAGCGGCACCATCAAACAGTAGCTGTGGGGCATCCTTTGAATAAACTAGAAACTTAAACACCTCCATTATTTCAGTAGGCGTTTGAAAAAATTTCCTGAGCCTGTGGTGATAGTCTGCCTCCTCTGAAAAGAAAAAGACAAATAATCTACTTAAGCATGTTGTTTGCAACTTCATATGTCTTTTCAATTGAATTTTAATTTTAAATGCAACATCTCAACGGCCAAGTTTGCTCGCTTTAAGAATAAAGAAGAGATAAACGATTAGCCAGTTAAATTACTGACCATATCTGTTTTCTGCATAGCATGATTTGCTTCCTGAGTTTGCTAAGTATGATGTTGATCTTTTGACCATAGTGGGACAGGTCTTGCTTGTTCCCTATGAGATCAAGCAATTCTATAAATATTAAACAGGTTAAACAATTCGTTTAATGACAACATCTTCTAATAAAACGAGAAATAGTAATATATTATTTTCATTTTTTCTTCTTTTTTATTTTTCTCTTAAAAGTGTTTCTGATAAACTTACTCAACACGTAAAGGATCGAGATAACCAAAACTTAACAGTGGAAGTTGCTTACGAGTCAGTAGTGAGTTAATCAATCTGAGTAACAATAGCCACAATAGTGATGATAGCCCAGTAGACATCATGATCAACAGGAATTTGTTCTATTGCGGGCAACAAAGCAGGCACATCCTTTGTTTCAAAAGTTGTAAGCTTCTCCAACTCAGATTAACTCAATGACTAGCAACGTTGTTTTGAGCAGATTGTTGAGCTCAGTGATGGCTTGGCGATGCTTTTGCACTGCTGCAGGTCTTGTGAGCACTGGAAATCCCTTGAGAACAGCCTCAGATTTGGCAATAGGGTCTGTTGGTTGATGCTGAGCTAGCAACAAGAACTCGCCATATTCCATTGCAAAAGCCGCCAGTGTCAGCACTGCTTTTGCATCCCACTCATAGTTTGAGAGCTTCACAAGTATGGCCATTGTAGTTCTATGAGCTATTTCTGCTGGAGTACAAGTGTGAGTTAAAGTCCCACATCGGATAGAAATAGAAAAGTTGAACACCATATAAGTGAGGAGAAGATCCATAAACCTGAGCCTTAAGGTTTTGGGTTAAGGTGTGGTGTCTAATTCACTTATATAATTTAAGATTACTATATAATCATGTGACAAGTGTTTTCGTTTACAAGAAAAAATTATTACACTTGATTATATGTTTGTAAAGATTAATAGGATCATGTAATCCAAAATCACTATAATTTGTTGTCACGTAGAGATTAATTAAGACTATATTGATATTCTGTTATTCATAATTTATCATTAGTCACATTTTTTGAAATTGTATTTAAATTTTTATTATTTTGTATTCCAATATATAATCCTTGTATGTTTGGATTAATGAATGAATAGTGTCTATACCTGAACAACATTGTAAACAATGAGAGTTGAACGCCTAAGGGTGTTCTCAACAAGAATGAAAAGAGAGTCTACATCAAACTTTGTGTGACTGTGGACATGGGTTGGGTAAATTTGTTCCAATATCTGCTCATCGGACATGTTTAATGGGTCGTGCTCACCCTGTGGTGAAGTTCTGTGAAAGAGAGACATTAGTGAATGCTTGGTAGCCATTAATTATGCTCACTCTCAAGAATATAATAACAAAGTCTGAGAGATTGAAAGATTAAAAGAATGAGAGCGTGTTGATGATTAACCAGAGTCCTCTATTTATAACGTGGAGCCGTGATAATTTTTGTTGGCTAATCTTTGTCCATTAGATTAGGGAGGGATTAAGTAGTACTAAATTAAATTTGCACGACACACACAATATATAATTTTTTTAAAACTTGAAGCAATGGGAACTTTTAAAACAAATATTAATTATTTTTTAAAAAATATATATAAAATATGATTTAACAAAAATTAAAAGTTCATGTGTCTTGCTAGAAAAAGTGTTTAGTGTTGACACTTTAGCGAGCGTATCAATTTGTCCAAGTAATAATTAAACGATAAGTCCAAATATCGATTTCACAGGGACTTGTACTCGAGTTAATATACGTTTATTCTAAGCAATTAATATTCAATTTTGTTTTGTAGAGTAAATAGCATATGACTAAACTTGACTTGATGTGAACTATAAACAGAATAAATACAAGAAAAAAATATACAAACACTCGGAGTATTGCAGTGACGATCGAGACAAGATGCGACGTATGTTGGGGGCTCAACTAACCGAAACTAACTTTGATGTAATATTAAAGACTTTTCATTATTCAACATTATTTTTCAATCACCTTTATCTATTAATGTATTCTAACCATGATTCCTCAAGTGCAAAAACCTAAATCACCTCATTTTGCTCCTAATCCCTTAAGAGTTACATTAACCAATTTGCATTAAGATTAAAGATGAACCACTTAGGCTAAACGAAACCATTTTATCCTAGAAATGGTACACTTAGAAGTGGTTTTCAATTCTAAGGAAATAAATATTTTCCAATGTATAGAACCTATAACAAAGCATGAAAATGGATGATCAAACCACTAACATGATAATAACTCAAAAAAATAACAATAATGCGAAAATAACATCTAATAGATAGTTAGAATCATTACATCAAAGCATTTGGTTGTTGAGCTCCCAACAATGGGTGGTGTAGCCTATCATTCTCATGAGATGCTTATACAAATGAATGGTTATAGCAATGGAAATGAAATGAATGGAAGAAAATGGGGAACAAATGCAAGCTCCAATGGTGTGGAAGAATCCCACCTTTGTGACCTAGCTGAGCTTGTGTCTATCTCCCAAGATTATGCCTCAGTTCTCTCCTTTTTCTTCTTAAAATGCAATCCAGTGTTGTGGTCGCGCACTAAGCTGGAGATGTCGCACTGAGCGGATCTTCAATGTCCAGCTGGATAAGTGACAACGCGCTAAGCGAGTTGGTCGCGTTGAACGGACACAGACCCTCAATCCTCCTTCCACACCCTTGCAGTAAATTTCTATAAAATTACAACCAACACTTTGTAAATCAACTAATTTTAACATCTACCAGATAAAAGTTCAGAAGAAGTTAATTCCTATGTTTTAATTGCAAAAAGAAGTATTAAAAGAGGAAAATATGATTTAATTGCTATATAATTTACATGTAACTTTACATATGTATCATTTAACATTTTTCTTTCATAAAACGTCATTCAACGGGACTATGGGAGTATAATGACTTATAAGGTAGGTATAACTAGCTAGCTAGAATGTTTTTAAAATCTCCAAAACTTTAATACGACTTATAAAGTGTCATTCTCTCTATTCTTTTTGGTATAAGACATCAGTAAACAAAATAATAAAATGAATGATTTTTCTCAAAGGCAGGTATTAATAGAATGTTTTTATATATGACTTACACAATTTTGATGACTAATTTAAGGTTTACTAATTAATATGCACTATTCATTGTTTTCCCGTAAAATTTGCTGCATTTGTGGCTTATTTGTTAAATTAGTAAAATGATTGTTGCATGGAATGTAAATTTAAGTTAGTGTCACTAGACACTAATCAGTATGATTTCTATTATGTTTATAAAAAAGACTACTTCACCAAAATTGAAAAGTTTCCAATCAGAGTTTGTTCAGGGAATGGAATGGTTGTGCTGAACGTTTGTTTAAGAGGGGTCGGTCATTCTCTGCCGACGGGTCTTCATACAATATTTAGCTCTGATTCCTCGTTTTCTTTTGCTTTTTCTCCTCGTGTTAT
>QARZ01028722.1:0-10886 GCA_013407115.1 Glycine latifolia
AGCTCAAAACCAATGCTTGAATCAAAGTTCCTTTGCATTCTTTAAGTAGCACCCCCTGAATCCAACAAGAGCCACCGGAGTTGGAACTGAAGCTTAGGACGAACACACCGTGAAGCTCGTGAACGATCTCCTGGTTAGGTAAGGGGAGTTTATCGTGTTTCTTAACAACTTTAGGTACCACGGTTTGGGGGCCAGGGAGTCCAGCCGTGATGATAACTACATGTCCCTAGTGTGTATGATGTTTTCCCTAGAAAAGCTATGTCTTTTATGAATGGGTTTTGGTAAAATCTGTTGAGTGTTGTTTTGTGTTGATGTTTGGTGTTCTTGTGGGGGAATAGATGTTTTAAGGACTTCCCGTGCATGTGTGAAGTGAGCATTTTGATGCTGAAAGGCTTTTCAGGCACTTGTGGAAGTGTTTGTGAAGGTGATGAGTACCGGGATGGGTTGGTCGTGTTGCACGTAGACACCAACCCTTGTGTTTTGATGTCGGCTACCGGAATAAGTAGGCCGAGTTGAGCGGGTTACATGGCATGCATCCATGCATGCAGAACGTAACTTAGTCCTTGTTGGTGGATGTCAGTAGATCGGGTTCCCTACCTGAGGTCGTTCTCTTAGATTCGTTAAGACTTGTTTCCCATTTTATAAGGTATATTGGGTTCCTTACCCGGGTGACACGTTAGAGCTGTTGAGCTCAAGTTACCTCACCTAGAGGGAGCTACTAGGGTGCTAACTCGGATGAGCTCGTGTCCCCTCAAGAAAAGAGCCACCGGACTCCCCTACTCGGTTGAGATTGTGTTCCTTTTTCTAAAAAAATTGGGTTACATACACATGTCGCCTCTAGAAGCTCATCCTTCCCTTTTCTTAGAGAGACCGGGTTCCTCACCCGGGATGGGATGTTCCCTTTAGAATTGCTAAGTCCAAACCCTTTTCTTTGAGAACTGTTGGGTTCCTTACTCGGCAGAGCTTGTATGCTCTTGGGAAATGAGCTACTGGGTTCCCTTACACCCTTGTGTGGGTTGGTGAAATACAAACCTGGGGTCTTGCAAGTGCTATCTGTTGTAACCGATTATAGCGCTTAGGCAATCGATTACATAGTGCAGAACCCGTCCTTAAAACTTTATAAGGAACCTAAGAACCTCTTGACCACCTTTGGCAAATCCTTATTATAATGACCCTGCGATAATCCGGGTTATTATGATCGGGTTGTTACTTTAAGGGGGTGCATTTTGGAACTCGGACAATAGTGGGTGTGGATAGCATCTCTTCAAAACTGGGTTCATGCGACCAGGTGTACTCAAAGGGGGTTGTGAACTGGAGCTCGAATAAAAAGGGGTGTAGATAGCACCTTCTTAAAATCAAGGATTGTGGTATATAGCAGTATTAGAGGAAGACCGGGTTAGTACATGACCGGGTTTTTGCCACGTAAGTGGTGTATATACATAGCACTTTTGGGGAAAAGCGCTGATGTATAGAAAAGAATCCGGACAAGGAAGGAAAGAGCGATCGAGTAGCGAACTCGGTTGAGCTCATATATTCCTTTTCCTAGAGGGATCGGGTTGTGGTCTCGGTAGAGCTTGTGTATTCCTTTTCGTTAAGGACCGAGTTGTTATATCAAATGAGCTCGGATGTGTTACCGAGTTATGATCTCAGAAGAGCTCGTATGTGCGATACTTGTAATAGCTACCAGGTAGAGAAACTGGAAGAGCTTGTAACCCCTTTTGGTAGAGTTACCGGGTTAGGAACCCGAACGTGGTTGAAAGGAACCTTGGACTTGTGAAGTACCATGGTAAGAATTCGGATTAGGTCGGTTGAGGTCGGAGGAGGGCAGAACCTTGAACGTACTATAGTACCAAGGACGGGTTCTTATGCAATCGATTACATAAGCATTCATAATCGATTAAAATAGTATGTACTTGCTGTATAACCCAAACTTAGCCTTGTGGTTGGAATGAGTGCTCAGGAACCCGGGGTATGGTAGTGAAGTTGAACTCAATATATATATCCAACCCGGCAGCATCACTAGGGTTTAGGGAACTCGGGTAGTCACACATAACCTGTATATGAGGTATAATAAATTGAGTTGTCAAATAGTAGACCTAACCTGGTAGTCAAATATCTCTACATATTCACTTTACACAAGTGACACGTGTTGGCTCTTTGCTGGTTGTTTTGACGCGGGAAGATCCTCATAGTACTATCCGACGCGTGTCAATTTTCAGGATATTTAAGATGTGCATGAGTGAGATATTTCAGTAGAAACTTTATTTTCACCGTCTTTGCTAAAACAATTTCTCTATCTTATTCCATACTTCCTCCATTGTTAAAGTGAGAAAAGCTTCCTAGATAACCTTTCCTTAACCTAAAAGCTTCACATCCAACGTAAGGATTTAAGATAATCATCTTAGAAACTAGTTTCCAACCTTTGTTAGTGGTGAAAATCATCAGGCGAGGAGATCATTTCTCCAAAGGAAAGTTTAAAGTTTCAACCTTTAAGGAGTAGAAGGCACGATAAGGATGTCTAAGCTTGGAGAAGCTGTCCTCTAGCCTTCCTTGTTGTTTTTAAGGTAAGATATGTAAGTTTCACCGTATCTTTGAGTTTGGTTTTAAGAGAAAAAATGACCCATATGAGTTAGGGTTGGTTTTGGTTGGTGTTTCTTTGGAAAAATATGCTTATGAGGCTGTTGTGATGAAGGTTCAACCTTGAAAGCTAACATTTCTAGGTTTTGGGTATTTTGTTATGCCCGGATAGATCTTTATGGGGTTTACAAGTCACTAGTTGGTGGTATATGGTTGAGATCTGGAAAAGAACTGGGTTCTTTTCATGAGACGATTGAGAACCATTCTTGATATCTTTCTTGCTTGGTGTAGGGCTTGATAAAGAAGACATCGGTGGTGGTAAACACGCGGCTGAGAGGATAGGTGTTGGAGTCAAAGAAGGTAAGCTCTCTGTTCTTGGGAGTTGGCTCTCTTGATTGTGTTCCACCATACTTCTTGGGAGTTATGGTTATTGTATGATGCAGTGCGTGTATTTAAATTGTGTGTTACTACTTTTTGATTGAAACATACATGTAAATGATTTGCACTGTGATGTTTGTATTGTGATTGAGGAAGTCCTCTGGCCAGGGAAGTGAACCATATATGAGAGTGTAAGACTCATTCGGGATGAGCTTCTCGAGAATTCATATACGTCCAAGTGCATGAGATGTGCACGATTGATATACATTTGTGCATGAGATGTGCACTGGTGAACTTGTATATCAAGATATACATTTGTGCAAGAGATGTGCACTGGTGAACTTGTATATCAAGATATACATTTGTGCAAGAGATGTGCACTGGTGAACTTGTATATCTGTGCTGGAATGGCACGTGGGTGTGATTATATACATGTGATGTTTATGAAAGCCGGGATGACCATGTTTTTATTAAAAAGGCCAGGATGGCTATGTTTTATTAAAAGGATGGGTTGGCTATGTTAATTGTAATGCCTATATAAATGCTATGTACTGTGGAAGTGAACCAGGGGGTGGTGAGTCTCCAAGAACCCTGAGTTTACTGAGATTGTATCTCACCCCGGTTGGGGATTATATTTACTGCAGGTGATAGCCAAAGAGCAGGGGACAAGGTCTGGGGTAACAGACCCGAGTAGGAGTTGTTCGGTGGATCTCAATTGATAGGCTGGGTAGGCTGAGGCCGAGTTGGCTAATAATTAAGGATCTCGAACAAGAGGACGAGGCCGGGTTTGAGGAAGTGGATTTTGGAAGATGGTCTTTGTGAGTCGGTTGACTCAACTTTATTGTACTTTTGTAACCTGGTATGGGTCTATTTATGGAACAGAACTCG
This sequence comes from Glycine latifolia, assembly GCA_013407115.1. NCBI lineage: Eukaryota > Viridiplantae > Streptophyta > Magnoliopsida > Fabales > Fabaceae > Glycine > Glycine latifolia. The sequence goes on from QARZ01028722.1 coordinate 3,844, forward strand.
AACGCCGGGATGTATATCAAAATTCCATACATAATGTTTTAGTTGGGTTGAATGACGTAAGATGACGTCTTTTTATTTTAATGCTTCTGTGTTTGCTTAATTTCATTAAGTATTGCTGCGCTTAAGACCATAATATAATGTTAATGTACCAGATGCATACGGGGTCATTACACTTATCAAACCCAACCGACCTGGACCGAGTTCCTCTGACCTCACCCGTTTTTACTACCCTTGTCTTCACTTAACCAAACTTTACCTCTTTGACCGACCCTTACCGACCTTGTCCGAGTTCTACTGGCATTGAACGATCCTTTCCGCTTTCGTCCGACTTTGTTTGGATTCTTACCTTGAGATAGTATATCTAAGTGCCAACCCGGACACCTCGTACTTCACACCGGTTCACTTGTTTGTACGTGTTTGTGGATGACATATATGATTACGTTGGTGGCATTCGAACTCGGTTTACATGATGGCTTGAGGTGAGGAATGTGTTGGATATACATGATTACCCACGGGGGTGTATGGCATTATCCTAGCCAGGTTGAGTTGAGCCTGGTTCCGGGATATACATTGATGGTGTCGTGGTGATATTCTATGTATAGATGTGAGATGCTGGGACTGGGTGGTGGTAAACCTTGTGAGGACCACAGTCAGTGCATCGTTGTAGCTGTGAGATGCCGAGACTAGGTGGTGGTAAACCTTACGAGGACCACGGTCAGTACATCGTTGGGCCCTTGTGTGGGCGGTATGTTACATAGAGGGTGTATGATGGGTTACCCTTGCATGGAAAGATTGTGTTCCTAGCTGGGTCATATATTGATGGTGCCTACGTAACATACGAAATTTGCATGGCCGAAATGGGGTTGATGATTGGCAGTAAGGTACGAAGGTACTGGGGGCCATGTCTGTTGGGAACTCCTTTTGACACCCATTGACTGATCACCGTAGGGGTGATTCCTGTCACGACAGAGTGACCCTGACAAGCTACTGCATCATCTGACCACAGGGATGGCCCATTTCCGAGATGGTACCACATTGCATGATGAGAATTGAGTTAGGAGCATGCATCATGCTAGATACTATAGGGAGACTTATGAAATGGTTACGGATGTTCATGCACGTTAGTACGTGATGAATGCTTGGACGTTTGTATTGACATGTTGATGACCGTGTTGCCTCTTGACTGGATTGTGTCCCTTTTCTGTTGTGTTTATTGTTGTTATTTAATAAGATGAACTCACCTTTGCTTTGTTGTACTTTGTGGGTTGGTACCTGTGATGATCGTGAACCGGGTTTGTGTGAGTAGATGGGTCGCAGTAGGTGCTATTGGGAGAGGATCGGGTTGTTTGGAGTCGCCGTGTTCTGCCGCGATGTAGATGGACATGATCCCGGGCAGGAGTAGCATTTCACTAGATGCACCGCTTATTTAATGGATGCACCCCATGTTTTGCTAGTTACACCCCTGACTTTTACTTCTTTTTTCATTTGTAAAACACTTGATGTATATTTTGAGACATAATCTTTGTACTTGTAGTTAAATTATGTACTGTAAGTGCATACATAGACTTGAATTCTTTTATGAGTACATTGATCTACATGTATATTCTATGATGATGGTCGTTATATGCTCGTGAAAAAAATTTATCATGGTTTTCACAAGTAACAAAAGGGGTGTTCTTTTTATTAAAATGATTTTATATCATGGCTATGAGTTAGTAATACAGTAGCGACATGGCGAGTCGTTACACACCGGGTTCCTTACTCGGGATGATATCTTAGAGCCGTTGAGCTCAAGTTTGCTTCGAGTGAACTACTGGGTTCCATAACTTGGATGAGTTCGTGCTTCCTTAGGAAGAGAGCCACCAGGTCCTTCACTAAGTTGAACGATCCTCTTTAAAATTTGTTAAGTTCATGCCCTTGAACCCTAGACCACCTTCATCCGACTTGGTTCGGATTCTTATCTCGGCTTAATATAGCTAGGCGCCAACCTGGGCACCCAATGCTTCACACTTTTTCACTTGTTTGTATTATTCGTGAATGACGTATGTGGTTGCGTTGACGTCAGCCTATGTGATGGCTTGAGATGTGTTTGAACCTTGATAGAGCCGTGGTGAGAGGCTATGTATAAACACATGAGATACTGGGACCGAGTGGTGAACCTTGCAAAGATCACGGTCAGTGCATCGTTGAGCCCGTGTAGGGGCGGCCCTTGTTTGGGGCGGTATGTATGTAACATGGGAGGGTATGGAGATCCTAGCCAGGATGGGATGTTCCTATGCCGGGCCATACGTTGATGGTGCCCATGAGAGACATACTTCATTTGCATGACGAAAATATGATGATTGACTATAATCGTACGAGAAGTATTGGGGGGCCACGTCTGTAGGGAGAACCTTATGACACCCATTTGGCTGATCACCATGGGGGTGTGAGTCCTGTGCACAATAGAGTGACCCTGACGTCAACTACAACTATCATTTGAACCATGGATTTGGCTTATTTTCAGGATGATACCACATTGCATGATGGGAGTTGAGTTAGGAGCATGCATCATGCTAGGCACTTTAATTTGAATTGTGGAATGTTCTTGGATGCGTGTTCATGTTGGTTGCGCGTGGATATATCTGAAATTTGTGGTGATATTGTGACGCTTGGATAGTTTTCCTTGATTGTGAAAATACAATGAATGCCTGATCCAATAAACCAAGAAGGGGGGTGAATTGGTTTTTACCCCTTTTTTAAACTTTTCTTGCAAATCAAAACTCAGCGGAAGAATTAATTTGGATCGTATCTTAGATCAAAAACAAATTTAGAAAACAATTCTCTTCTCCAATCAATTAACTCTTGTGTTGAACCAAAGTTTGAGTTGATACACAAAATTGAATATCTCAAGCAATCAATGAAATGTAAACCAAAGCTTAAATGCACACAACTTTATACTGGTTCACCTCCAACCACTGAGGCTACATCCAGTTTACCTTCTAATCCAAACCAGATTAGAGTTCCACTAACAGATTTTAGTTCTTTACAAGCAATCAACAAGGTCTCTTTCACCCACCCTGGGCAAAACTCTAAATCTACTCCCTAGATTTATCAAAAGACCTAGAACTAGAGAACCCTTCTCTGTTCACCCCTAGAAACTCCCTTTCTAGTAATGTTTTAAAGACACCAAAAAGCTATATGGAAGATTCGCAACACAAACAAATTTTTTACACAAATATCAAAGCTTGAGAAACAAGAAAGATGTCACCTCATATTCCCTTGCAGCATAAAGGATATACACGAAATTTATAACCTGAGGTGATGAATGACATGCTTTCTTGATTGATCTTGATACAACTCAATGCATGAATGATCAACAAAATAACTCCTTCTCTTAAGCAAGCATGATGATTCTAACTCTAATGAACAACATTCTCAAAATGATTTTTCAAACTCTTTGGAACACTCAGAGATTATTAAAACTTTGGTATGAATGAAAGCTCTCGAAATCTCTCTCTCTTTTATTCTGTGACAATGCTTTCCTATTTATAGAAAAACAGATTTAACAGACTGTAATCGATTATTTCGTTATGATAATCGATTATTTTAACATGTGTAATCGATTATTCCGTCTATGTAATCGATTAAGTTGTTCATGATATTTCTGGAAATCTTGAACGAACAAAATAATCGATTATATTACCATGTAATCGATTAAGACTGAAAACATGCCATGTTTACACGCAGAGGTAATCGATTATTTTCCTATGTAATCGATTAAGATTGAAACTTTGCAAAACACTACAGGCCAAATTTAATCGATTACAAATATTTGGTAACCGATTAAACCAGTTCAATATATTATGCAGAAGTCTTATGTAATCGATTATTTCCACAGATAATAGATTATATCAGTGTTCATAAACCTGTGTCAAGATACTTTAATCGATTACGAGAAAATGGTAATCGATTAAACTGTTCGAACACCATTTTCCAGAAACCCAAACAAGCTAATAATCGATTATCTTCCTTACGTAATCGATTAAAACAGTGTAAACTTATTTTGTGCTTGTTTAGATTTACTAATCTATTTCAAAGAAAATGCATGTATAAAAAATGATTCTTATCCTAAGTATGAATGCATGCAAGTATGATTTCCTTAATTACTGCAAAGGATTATAGAGATTTATCTTAAATGAATCAAGCTTAAACACAAGGTAAAATTACATATGCCATCTTAAAATGATTGGGCATGTAAAACCATCAAAATAACTCTTGTCTTCTGATTCTTGAATCCAACAGATTGATGTTATCATTTGCTTGTTATTTTATATATGATGAACTCACCCTTACTTTGTTGTGCCGTGTGGTTTGGCATCTGTGATGATCGTGAACCCGGTTCGTCTGAGCAGACGAACAACAGTAGGTGAACCGAGAAGATGACAACTTTTGAGTGGAGCCGCCGAGTCGTCGGGACGTCGATGTGGTGAATCCCGTGGCAGGGGTTATGTTTTGCTGAATACACCCCTGGTTTTGATAGTTACACCCATGTTCTACCAGTTACACCCCTGACGTTCACTTTCTTGTTCTCTTTGTAAAACACTTATACATTTTAGACATGGATAATTGTACTTATAATTAAACTACGTTTCGTGTGTGTGTGTGTGTGTATATATATATATATATGTGTGTGTGTGTGTGCAAATTGGGATGTTTTATATGTGCCTTGTTTATGTTTATGATCGTCATGTGATTGCAAAAAAATTATCACAGTTTCTTTGACAAAACAAAAGGGGGTGTTCTTTTTATCAAAAGTCACGTTAATGTTATGGTGAAGAGTTAGTGATACAGTAACGGCGTGACGGGTCGTTACACGCTGCAACAACATGGTCTCCTCTTGGATTTTTCATGTTGTAACTCATGACATTGCCGATAGTCTTCTATACTTTCCCACTGCTCATGCAATTTGGACTGACCTTCGAGATCGTTTTGAACAAAGCCATGCTCCTCGCATCTTCCAATTGAGGTCTCAAGTTGCCTCCCTTCAATAGGGTTCTCTGGATGTCAGTGCTTATTTCAAACATTTGAAGACTCTATGGGATGGCCTCCGCGAGTTTCAACCGGTTCCAATTTGTCATTGTGGTGGCCTCCATACCTGGACACAATATCAAGAACAAGATGCTTCTATTCAATTTCTTATGGGGCTCAACGAATCTTTCTCTGTAACTCGAGCCCAGATTCTTCTCATGGAACCTTTGCCTCCTTTGAGTTGTATTTTTTCTTTGGTTATTCAAGAGGAATGCCAATGATCCATCATGCCTAGTGCGTCCCCTGTTTCTGACCTCCAGTTGCTTCCCACTATGAATGTTGCCACCGGACCACCCAGGCCTCACCGTGATCGTCCCTTCTGCACCCATTGTTCACAACAGGGCCACACAATGGAGAAGTGTTTCAAGTTGCATGATTACCCTCCTGGGTATAGGAACCGGGCCACATCCAATGGAACCAAGGCCCATTTGTCTGCTACTACTGTCCATCCTCCCAGCCTATTTTCACCACAGCCCACTCCCACTAATCCTCTCACCCTTACTCATGACCAACTTCCCCAAATTTGTGCTCTAATTTCCACCCAACTTTCACCCACGACCACATCACCGTCTTTTGCTACTGAACAAGATCTTCCATCACCATCGGTTGCCAATGTTTCTGGTACATCTTCTTCTCTTTCTCGTTCTTCTTAGATTTTAGATACAAGGGCTACCTATCACGCTTGTTGTTCTCTTGATTTTTTTGTTTCCACCACACTGATTTCTAACCTCTTTGTCTCTCTTCCAAATGGTACCAAATTAACTGTCTCTCGTGTTGGTACTATTTCTTTTCAAGGATTTACCCTTTTTCCCATTTTGTTGGTTCCACAATTTCATTATAATCTTTTGTCTGTCAATTGTTTAGCTTCTGCTCTTGGTGTGTCCATTACTTTTTCGTCTTCTTTATGTGTTTTGCAGGATCCATCTACCTCCCACACGATTGGGACAGCTGATCATTGTAATGACCCGCCTCGTCGCTATTGTATCATACCCTCTAATGTAACAACCTGCCTCGTCGCTACTGTATCATACCCTTTAATCATGTTTTTAATTGTAACTTATATTTAAAAATCCCTTTAAATTGATTACAAAAGTAGTAGTAAATTTCGCTCGTGAACTCAATCAATATTAATAATTAAAACACGAATAATCAATGTTGAAATACCTCGTAATACATTTATATAGGAACATAATTTAGAGTGATTACAAATAACCATGTCTAAAGTGTACAAAGTTTTCAAAAGAAACAAGGGATTAAGTGACGAGAGTGTAACTAGCAAAACAATGATGTGTATCCATTAAAACAAGGGGTACATCTAGCAAAATACAACTCCTGTTCGAGTTACAATAAAATGCCATTCCGGCAACAAAACATTTTTATAAACCGGGTTCTAACTAAGAGTGAGTTGTCTCAATACAGCTCGTGGCCGGGATATAGTCCAAAGCCATCCCGGCATCACAACTCATCTATAAGCCGAGTTCTAATCGAACATTATCCCGGATACTTGGCGGCTCCATCAAAAAGAAATAACTCCCAGACTGCTTACTACTACCTGTCTGCTCACACAAACATGGTTCGTGATCATCACAAGTACCAAAATCACATGGCACAAGAAAAACAAGAGTGAGTTCATCATGTAAAATAATAATTAATAAATATCATCAATTATAAAAACACAACCCGGTTATTACATTATCACAACAATATTCAAACATTTCATTCACATAATCAATCATGGACAACCCGTCCAAACAACTTCATAAATTCATCTTATAATGCCTAGTCATGATGCATGTTTCTGACTTATCTCTCAATCAATGCAATGTGGTACCATCCCGGACAATAGGCCAAATCCATGGTACAAATGATTCCTACAGCTCGTCGGGGTCACTCTGTTGTGCACGGGTCTCACCCCCCCATGGTGATCAGCCAAATGGGTGTCAGAAGCCTATCCCTACAGCAATGGCCCCCCC
>QARZ01028795.1:0-10449 GCA_013407115.1 Glycine latifolia
ATATATATATATATATATATATATATATATATATATACACACACGTTTTTTATTACATGGAAAACCTCATAGATCTTAAAATACATATTAGTAATGATATATACACATTATTATTTATTTATAACATCCACAACCCATATCCCTTTTTCAGACAATTTTTCCAGTACTCTCCTCTTCGCTGACCACGATTATGGAATCCATGGCCGGGTCCAGGTACACGGGAGCAAATTGTAAGAAGGGGTCGTGTGGATTAAAAGCTTCACTAAAAATAGAGACCGGAAAGTGAGCTTCGAAATAGATGTGTGGACGCAAGACGGGTTGCATAATTATGACATAGCAATTTTTGTCCTCATCTATATACCATGCGATTTCCAGTGCATCAAGGAACAAGATGATTGATGTCATCTAAAATGAAACATGGGACAAATCTAGTGAGAAATAAATTTCTCAGTAGGCAAAATCTAAATCATCAAACACGTTAGTACGTTAGTAAATCATCATAAAAATAATTATGCAACTATATGAATGCATGAAATGAATTTGTCACAGGTGCATATGGCCTCTACATATGTACAGTATGTAGGAATGCTGCGATCGTCTTATGCTAATCATGCATGTATTTCCATGTATTTGCACCTGATCTCTCTACATCTTGTACTAGATGTAGTATCATAGATTCGGTTCCACAAATCTCGTACTGGACTTGAAAATACAAATCAATCAAATTTACACATCAAAATCCATTATTCACATATATTCTTATGGAAAATATTTTCATCATCTCATCATACGTATTAGAAGGATGGTTAAACCGTCATACCTTAGTTAAGCAAAATCCTACCAATTTGGGCAGGTTAATTTAATATTCTCAAGCTATGAAAATTCATGTTAGTAATTCATAATACATCTCCTCTTCATTTAGGACATATTGGTATTTATATGGAAGGACACAACCATGTAACCGGGTTAAGTGTAACGTATAACCGGGATAGGTATAGCAAGGGTTGGGTTGCTTGTAACCGGGATGTCCGAGATGAGGTTTAGCTAAGATACTTATGGATAGAGGAATCTAGGATTCCGGGATGGTCGGGATAAGTTCTTGGATAGATTGGATACTTATATTCGGGATGGCCGGGATAAATGGAACCTGGATGGTATGTTTATATTCGGTATGGCTAGGATAATGTTAACCTAGATGATTATAACACACAGTGTATCCGGGATGAATATATCATGCGTATTGTATCCGGGATGTACGAGGTAAGTTAACCGGGATGGGCAAACCATAGGTAATTATACCCTAGTTGGTCGGGGTAAATGGATCCTGGATGGTGATAACATGTTGGTTTATTTCCGAGATGGTCGGGGTAAGGTTAAGCGGATTGGGTCTATCATAGGTAGTCGGGATGAGGTTTAACTTAGATGTTTATAACCAGGATAGAAAGATTCGGGATAGAATATCATTAGTTGTCACCGGGATGGTTACAATTAGGTTATTGTATCCGAGTTGGGTAGTATTATCGAGATAGTTATAATTTATATAGCTAAGTCCGGGTTGACCGGGTTGTACACCTTCTGGATGGGGTATCATAAGTGATTACAACCGGGATTGTCGGGGCGTGTGGAAACCGGGAAGAATGTAACCCTAATAGTTTTGACTAGTTTGTCCGGGTTTCGCTAGTTTCGTACATAGAGAAATCATCACTTACCATCTTATTACTTCAACCTGAAGTTTAATCTTTACGTATTTGAACCATTTGTCTCCATACCATTCAACCTCTATTTCTAAAAATTAATATTAACAATTCCTATAGTTTATCCAATTACTTCTGAAAATCATCAAGTATAACTTCCCATAACGTTAATAATTCAGATTATAAATCATCACCTATCCTGGGGTTAAAATCACTATATTCTCATCATAAAATAACCTTCAAAACATAGATAGATTTCCAGCTTTATAAAAACTATAAGTCTGGCCAACTAAGCACATAAGTTAATCCTAAACAAATACTTAATTAGAGATTGAAGTCTAGCCTACCTGCAGCGAGTTCGTGCCTTGAGAAAGGATGAAGTAAGGGCTGTCTTCCTCGTGGAATACTCTAGGAAATGAGGTTTTAAAGCAAAAAATGGCTGTTTGGTGAGATGTTAGCAGAAGTAGTAGAAAATAGAAAACTTGGTGCAGGAGTGAGTGGTTTTATGATATACGTTGAGGGTAAAAATTTCGTGCAGAAAGTTTGAATGCTCAGGCTATTTATACTACTTAAACTAGTTCAGATTTAAGGGTTTTGGTTGGATTAAAACTGATTTTAGAAGTTAGTTTAGTTATATTTTAGCGAAGTAATCATTACCTTAGAAGATATTTTAATTTTATATAGTAAATACATATAACTAAGCAAAAGCAAAGATGCTGGTAATAAATAACTATGTTACGTGGAAGGTTGCTAAATGTTTGAACTTCAGTTGCCTATATCCACATGACTGAATCCAAATAAAGCAAGATTCTTCATTTAATGCTTGCTTCCTTTGTTGAAAACACCTAGAGAAGTTGTCTCCTGAATGCTTATTCCAATTTCTTGTATTATTCCCTTTGCATTGACTTCCTATTGACTTCTCTTTCATATGCCCATGCATAAATCTTGGGCTGTAGGTACATGAATTATCATGTTCAATTATAGCTAAAAATAAAATTTTAAGGATGTTACAATAATTATGTATGTTCAAATAAGTTTTTATATGTTTGTAACCAACTATTATTATATCTCCGTAGTTTAATTACAAATATAATCTAAAAATATAATACTTTTGAGGATGTTACAATTATTATATTATTTTATAGCTTTCAACTTAATAATATTTTATTAAAACTCATTCTTAGATTGAAAATTCTTTTGACATAAATTATATATACAATTTTTTATATTAATCCAAAATCATTTATTACCTCGTTCATACATATTAAAATCGACGTAGTATAAATAGTTCAAAATATACTAAAATATGAATCACTTGATTACCTTCTTTTTGTTGTTTAATTTTGACAAAATTTGACCCGAATGATATTAGTAATATGAAGATATAATTCAATGGTTAGATAAATATAAATCACATTCTACATCAAATTGTAAAATAGTGTTAATTATCAAAGTTACACCGATATAATTTAATATCTCCTCTCTCTCTATCTATCTATATATATATATATATATAAAACTTCACTTAAACAATTGAGAGTGATTGATTGAAACATTAATTTCACAATAGTCATTAATATATGTAAATTTCATTTTAACATTTTAAAATTCTCATATCAAAACTTTAACTCTATATTAATCATTGATCTACTTCATTTTAATATAACACTAATAATTTAAGAAAAGATTTCATAATAACGGTCAGATCCAAAATTTAACTTCATAATAGTGATATGAAAAGAGTTCATAATAATTAACAATTCTCATGCATGGTGTATTTTTTATGCATCATGGTCCCGTTGATTTACAGCTGTCCGATGTAATCTAATGGTCAGGATAAATCAAGTGAAACCTATACAATCCTGTTGCTGGTAACTGCAATTAAGTCTCAACCAGTTGGACCACAGAACAGGTACGAGGCTTTCAAATGAAGCAACATCAGCACTTGGATTGTAGAGACAACGATTAAGACGAAAGGGACCACACTTTATTTTGTGTCTTTAGTTTACGTGTATTTATATATGTATCCCTCATCACTTTTTTTTATCACATAGGGATACATTTAGTTGCGAATATGAGTTGATATAAGTGGTCAACAATTTAGAGTTAATTTTTTCATTCTCCCCAAAATCGTCACGGATTCAATTCTTTTTTTATTTTACTAAAATCTTATATGATAGACAACTCTTCTCAAGACTGAGTGAACTTTTGCTAACATATCATTGGCACCTACTCATAGTATTAGGAGTTTCTTCCTATTTTACCACTTTTATGCATCACCCCGGCCCTTAGAAGAACATTTAAGTTATTGCTGTTAGAAACTTGGTAATTCCTAGTGATAATAAACTACGGCAAGAGTAGCGATACATTAACCGGATTTATAACTGAATAATTGATTTTAAACATTTTATTTAGTTGTTTGTAATAAAATAGTTAAATGGCATGTTGATTGTCAATTATTTTGAGAAATAATTATGAAACTGATTTTGTAAAAATAAGTTATTGCAAATACTTAGCTAGTAATTCTGACTGTTTGTAACATTAATTCTGATGGTTCTTGGTGCTAATTTTTTTTAATATACAAATTCATATTGGGTAAAAAATTCAAATTAAACCAAACCAAATTTTAAAAAAAGCCAAACCATTTTAAATGGTTTTTAAACTAAACCGATTTATTGTTTGGATTTAGAATGGTGCTTCATTTCTTCTAAAGATTTTGGTGCACCTAAAATCAATCTAGATTTATTCGTAAAACTTAAAAAATAAATATTAGTATAAAATATTATTTAATTTTCTTTTAAATGTTATTTAAAAAAATTACCCTTAATTTTCAAGATTAATATTTTATCATTCACTCTTTCAATGTGATTGTTGACAATTTGCTAGATTTCATTGAATTAATTAGGATAAATTAAATATATTAATATTATACTAAATATTATTTTTTTATTTTAAACAAAACATAAAAATTTGCACTGTATTTCAATCCTTATTAATATTACAGAAATTCAACAACAATTAACGTAAACGTCAGGGTAGATTTATAATAATCTTTCTATTATTTATAATTGGAAGATCTTTCTCCATACTATGATCAATAAAAAACCAGCTTTTCTTTTGTTGCACTCAGATATAATATTTATTATATGGTCCCCATCACTCCTATCCTTTCCAATTTCTCATGTTCTTTAATTATTTCCTTTCCAATTGCTTTTTGCACCAATAAGCTGTAAACTAGTACCGCGTGTTTAAGTTCTTCAAAACACAACAATCGTGTCCATGCATAGAAGTTGTTCTTACCAAAATCTGGAAGTATTACGTGTAAGGGTGGACGTGGTCCAGATGGATTTTAGATTTTGCACGTCGGACAATGAGTCGACCTTATTAAGAGAAGGGACCTGCAAAACAATGATATGTACTTATTCTATAGTAATAAGGACAAGTTCTTATGAAATCGATTACATAAGTAGTTGTAAGCGATTAAAACAGTCAGTACTTGCTGTTTAACCCAGACTTAGCCTTGTGATTGGAATGAGTGCTCAGGAACCCGGGGTATGGTAGTGAAGTTGCACTCAATATATGTATAAATCCAACCCGACAGCATAAGCAGGGTTTAGAGAACATGGGTAGTCACACGTAACTTGTATATGAGATATAATAAATTGACTTGCCAAACAGTAGACCCAACCCGACAGTCAAATATCTCTACATTGTCACTTTACACAAGTGACATGTGTTGACTCTTTGCTGATTGTTTTGACGCGGGAAAGGTCCTCATATTACAATATGACGCGTATCAATTTTCAGGATATTTAAGATATGCATGAGTGAGATATTTTAGTAGAAACTTTATCTTCACCGCCTTTGCTATAACACTTTCTCTCTCTTATTTCATATTTTTCTCTCCATTGTTAAAGTGAGAAAAGCTTCCTAGATAACCATTCCTTAACCTAAATGTCTTCACATCCAACGTTAGGATTGAAGAGAACCATCTTATAAACTAGTTTCCATCCTTTGTTAGTGGTAAAAATCATCAGGTGAGGAGATCATTTCTCCAAAGGAAAGTTAAAGTTTCAACCTTTAAGAGATAGAAGACACGTTAAGGACATCCAAGCTTGGAGAAGTTATCCTCTAGTCTTCTTTGTGGTTTTTAAGGTAAGATATGTAAGTTTTACTATATCTTTTGAGTGGGTTATAAAAGGAAAAATGACCCATATGAGTTAGGCTTGGTTTTGGGTGGAGTTTCTTTGGAAAAGTATGTTTAGGAGGTTGTTGTAATGAAGGTTCAACCTTAAAAGTTAACTTTTCTGGGTTTTGGGTATTTTGTTATGCCCAGATATTTTGGGGTTTGCAGTCAACGTTGAAGGTATTTGTATGAGATCTAAAAAAGAATTGGGTTCTTTTGATGAAACGGTTGAGAACCGTTCTTGATATCTTTCTTACCTAGTGTAGGGCTTGATAAAGAAGATAGCGGTGATTGAGCATGAGGCTGAGAGAGTCGGTGTGGTGATCAGAGAAGGTAAGCTCTTTGTTCTTGGGAGTTGTTCCCTTGATTGTGTTCCACCATACTCCTGGGGAGTGATGGTTGTTGGATATCATGGTGCGTGTATTTACATTGTGTGCTATTACTTTTTTATGGGAAACATACATGTAATGGAGATGTGCACTAACTGTCTAATTTGTATATCTGTATATACATTTGTGCATGTCTGTGCTGGAAGGACACATTGGTAGATTCATCATGTGGAGTCTGTGGTCCGGGACCTCAGGCCGGGATACGTGATGTGTATGCGGAGTACACTGGAAGATATACAAGAGTGCACAATGTGTGCACTGGCTGTCTAACTTGTATATCTTATATGCAATTGTGTATGATATCTGCACTGGTTGGCTAAATTGCATATTCGTGGTGGAATGGCACGTTGGTGTGATTATGTACATGTGGTGAAAATCATAGGCCGGGATGGTTGTACGATTGTTTTATTAAAAAGCCGGGTTGGCTATGTTTATTATAATGCCAATGTAAATGCTATGTGCCGTGAAAGTGAACCAGGGGGAGAAGAGACTCCAAGAACCCTGAGTTTATTGAGATTGTATCTCACCCTAGTTGGGGATTATATTTTATTGCAGGTGATAGCCAAAGAGCGGGGGACAAGGTCTGGGGTAAGAGACCCGAGTAGGGGTTGTTCGGTGGATCTCAATTGATAGGCCGGGTAGGCCGAGGTCGAGTTGGCCAATAATTGAAGATCCCGAACAAGAGGATGAGGCCGGGTTCGAGGAAGCGGATTTTGTAAGGCGGTCTTTGCGAGTCGGTTGACTCAACTTTATTGTACTTTTGTAACTCGGTATGGTTTTATTTATGATGTATCTTTTGGAACAGAACCCGGACGCCGAGATGTATATCAAAATTCCATATATAATGTTTTAGTTGGGTTGAATGACGTAAGATGACGTCTTTTATTTTAATGCTTCCGTGTTTACTTAATTACGTTAAATATTGCTGCACTTAAGACCATAATATATTGTTAATGAACCGGATGCATACGGGGTCGTTACATTTTATGGTATCAGAGCAGTTTGTCCTAGGGAAGCATTATGTATGGTAGTTTGTTCTGAGATAATCCTTTTAAGGTCGTAGGGTTCATTATGAGTATTGCATGTGTGGTGAATAAGTGTGGGCCTGATCAACTCACTCTTGGTATGACATGTACAGTATCATGGTGAGAACCAGAAACAACGCTTTGAGAGGGGATGATGAGGTACAACCGGACCCATTTACTTTCGCCTTGGTAGCTATGCAGCAAGAGATTGCAAGCCGGCAGGTGAACGAGGCCTTGTTAAAGGCTAATAAGGACTTAATGGCAGAGTTGAGAACTCTGCGACAAGAGGATCGAGTACCCTCTCCACCACCTACCTTCGTAGGCGAAGGCAGTCGTGACCAGGGTGGGGGTAGTCATCGAGATGGTGGACCCAACCACCAACGAAGGGACGAGTTGTCCCAGGTTAGTGTGGAAGAGGATGCAGCAGTAAGAGGGAAAATGCTTATTGCTTTTCGAAAGCATGACCCTCCAGTTTTCCATGGGGATATAACCCCATTGTTGCCGCCAAGTGGTTGCAGGCGTTAGAGAAGATTTTCTCCTTGATGGAGTGCTCGGATCATCAACGACTTCTCTATGCGACCTATTTGCTGCAGGGAGATGCGCATGAGTGGTGGGTGACCACTTCGCAGTTATTGCGGGGCCAGGGTGGGGTTATCACCTGGCAGATGTTTGAGGCTCAGTTCCTGGACCGTATTTTTCGCGAGATGCTAGAGAGCAGAAATAGGCCGAGTTCGAGGGCCTGGTCCAGGGATGTATGTGTGTTGATGAGTACTTAGCCAAGTTTAATGAATTGGCTAAGTATGCGCATTTTCGGAGGGCGATGCCTGATGCCGACGTGCTTGCTGCTAAGTTCCTGAGGGGACTTAGAGAGAATATAGAAGAGAAGATTAGTGGGAGTGGATCTCGGGATATGGGTAGCCTGGTGAGTTAATGTCGCCAGGTGGGGGACATGTTAAAGAGGCGCAGCGGCAATAATCATGTGCCATCTTTTAGGCAGGAGGGGAGGAGAACGGATGGTTCAGGCCAAGTTGGGAAAGGCAAGGGCAAGGGCAAAGGTTTGGGAGTGTCGTCCCCAGATGTCTTGTTTAAAAAGGGGTCGAGTTATAAAGGAGCAACAACAAGACCGAACTCACCTCCGAAGTGTATTACATGTGGGAGGAACCATTGGGGGAGATGTCCCACTGGTCAGTTTAATTGTTTCAACTGTGGGCAGTGTGGTCACTTTGCTAGAGAATGTCCTCAAAGAGATGACCGGGTTGTAGCTGCTCCCGTTATTTCAGTAGCACCACTTGCAGGATGGATTTACACGATTGATGCCAAAGAGGCTGCTTACGCTCCCGACTTGATCCGAGGTACGATTCTTATTGATAATTGTGATGTGAGAGTATTGTTTGACTCTGGAGCTACTCACTCCTTCATTGAGAATCGTGTTGCCTTAGGTCTGAACTTACAGATTTTTAGTTTTTTTCCTCCTATGGTTGTTACCACTGCTTCTAAGGAGCAGTGCCAGGTTGATACTTACTGTCGGGATGTGCGGTTTAGTTTTGAGGGCCAGGAATACAATGTCAATTTGTATTGTCTTATGATGCCTAGGGGTGTAGGACCCATCTCGGTAGCTCCTTATCGTATGGCACCGTTGGAGCTAAAGGAGTTGAAGGCCCAGCTTCAAGACTTATGGTCCAAGGAATTTATCCGACCAAGTGTGTCACCATGGGGAGCTCTGGTTATATTTGTTAAGAAGAAGGATGGGAGTATGATGCTATGTGTGGATTACAAGCAATTGAATAAGGTTACGATAAAGAACAAGTACCATTTGCCTCGTATTGATGACTTGTTGGATTAGTTGAAGGGGGCTTGTGTATTTTCTAAGATTAACCTGCGATCCGAGTACCGTCAAATCTGGATTAAGCCTGAGGACATACCTAAGACTGCTTTCTGGTCTCGGTATGGTCACTATGAATATTAGGTGATTCCGTTTGGTCTTACAAATGCTCCGGCCGTGTTCATGGATTATATGAACTGAGTTTTCAAACCCTACTTAGATCAGTTTGTGGTGGTGTTTATTGATAATATACTGATTTATTCTAAGAGTAAGGAAGAGCATGCCGAACATCTTCGGGTTGTTCTTCAGACTTTGAGGAATGACCAACTTTATGCCAAGCTGACGAAGTGTGAATTTTGGTTGACTGAGGTGAATTTTCTTGGTCATGTGATCTTGGCAGCCGGGATAGCAGTTGATCCCAGAAAGATAAAGGCCGTGATGGATTGGGATAGGCATTGGGATAGGCCCAGGAATGTATCTGAGATCCAAAGTTTCCTTGGATTAGCCGGATACTACCGCAGGTTTATTCAAGGGTTTTCACAAATGGTGTTGCCCTTAACCCGGCTTACCAAGAAGGGTAATCCGTTCGCATAGACTCATGAATGCGAGGAATGTTTCCTGAAGTTAAAAGAGAGGTTGACCACAGCTCCGGTGTTGGTTCTTCCTGACCCTGAGGGAAATTTTGAAGTTTATTGTGATGCTTCTAAGCAGGGTTTGGGATGTGTTTTGATGCAGGAGAGGAGAGTAGTTGCTTATGCTTCTCGACAACTAAAGCCAAATGAGGAGAATTATCCTACGCATGACTTAGAACTGGTAGCCGTGGTCCTTGCTCTAAAGATTTGGAGGCACTACTTATATGGTGCTAAGTTTGTGGTGTTCAGTGACCACTAAAGTCTCAAATATTTATTTGATCAGAAAGAATTAAATATGAGACAAATGAGATGGATGGAGTTTATCAAATATTATGATTTTGAGTTGAGGTACCATCATAGAAAGGCCAACGTGGTAGCGGATGCTCTGAGCAGGAAGCACATGAGCATAGCTTACATGATGATTGAGGAATGCAAGTTAATAGAGAATTTCTGGGATATGCAATTGACTATAATTGAGGGTGACCAAGGTCTTGAGTTGAGAGAGAATAAGGTAGACAATGAGTTGATCATGAGAATCCGGGATGCCCAGAACTGGGATGAGGATGTGAAGTCCTTACCCGGGCAGAAGGCCGTGTCTTGGGAGAAACGGAACAACTTAAGTTTGGTGTTATACCGAGGTAGGATTGTTGTGCCTAATGATGGAGTGCCTTTAGTTAAATATTTTTCTATCATTCTTAGCT
>QARZ01028972.1:0-10817 GCA_013407115.1 Glycine latifolia
GGGTCATCACCAATTTCTTGGAAGACTAAGAAACAAGCAACGGTCTCTCGCTCTTCTGCAGAAGCAGAATACAGATCCATGGCAGCAGCTACCTCGGAGTTAGTTTGGCTCAAATCGTTTCTTACCTCCCTTGGTGTCACACATTCAGGTCCTATGGAGTTATTTTGTGACAACCAAGCAGCTTTACATGTAGCTGCCCATCCCATATTTCATGAACGGATGAAACACATTGAATTAGATTGCCACTTCGTGCGAGAACATATTGTTGCCAACAACATTGTCACTGCTCACGTCCATTCGAGATCCCAACTTGCAG
The DNA here is from genome assembly GCA_013407115.1 of Glycine latifolia. Lineage (NCBI taxonomy): Eukaryota > Viridiplantae > Streptophyta > Magnoliopsida > Fabales > Fabaceae > Glycine > Glycine latifolia. The sequence goes on from QARZ01028972.1 coordinate 317, forward strand.
ACTTATTTACTAAAGCATTGGGACAACATCCGTTCTTAGAATTCCTTCCCAAGTTAGGCATTTCATCCTTACATGCTCCAACTTAAGGGGGAGTATTGGAGATTGTTAGGATATCAGGAGATTGTTAGGATATCAATATTTGATTATACTGTTAGATTATCGTAGCTGTGCATAGCAGATTCGTTTGGCTGTTGAGTTTATTTAGGAGTTTGTTACTAGAGCCTAGTTTGTTTTTATTCTTATCGTTTATCTGTAACAACAAAGCAAGTATTTCATTTGCCTATTAAAAGGCTGCATACTTGAATAATAAACAAGGGGAATTACCAAGTCTATTTTTTAATGAGAATGGTGTTTTGATGTACATATTTTTATATCCATTTTATCCTTATGACTATATTCATAAGTTACTATTTTATTTCTATAACTATCTTCACAAACTATCCACTAACTTCTATAAAAAAAATTATGTTAAAAAATGAAAAAAAAAATTAGGCACAGAGTGCCTGTTTTCGCCCAGTTGTTAGATAATGCTTGAGCACGCCTGTCCAACAATTGAGCTTCTGGTCCAATGTAGTAGACTAGAATTATAGAGGAATGCTAGTGCATCTTCAGAACTATTTCAAATGTTTTCTATAAATTGATATTTTGTTTAAGTTTTGATTTTAATGTGATTCAATTGATTTTTTTAAAAGCAAAAACTTCATTAAACAAAGTACAGGAGAAAACAAAGTACAAGAGTACTCTTAACTGGCCGGCCAAGTTTGATTCATTTGATTCTGTCATGACTAACAAATAGTATGCATTTACGTAATTCCAAAATTTAAATACAAATTTTTTTATTACATATACTTTTTAGAATTTAAATTATGAAATTCACTTTATTTTTTAATTATTTCTTAAATAATGACACTACACTCACTTGTAAGAGCAATATTATTGGAAAAAAACATACAAAGAAAATTAGTGGGTGTAATAAAATGGATCGAGGTGTCAAAAAGCAATTCTAGAAGAAATGCAAAAAAATGCCACGACATCCAATCACTTTACTTTAAAATTGATTTTAATCAAAATTATTATTTTAAAAATCAATTTTATTCTAAGTTTTATAAATACTCATTCAAATACTTATTCGTACATCTTGTTGCTTCAAAGATTTTTCAGGAAGTATCTCTAAAATAAGCAGTAACATTATTGCGGAATTATTAACATCTTTCTGCAACACACAGTATTCTTTTAGCCGAGATGAACGATAGGATATTCAAATTGCAATTAGTATTTTTTTAGGAAAAAGATGATTGGTTTGAACCTGTTTCAATTAATAATTAATTAATAACACTTCACGGAATATTGCTTGATTATGACAATTACTTCAATTATATTGCTCCTTTACCCACGAGGGTTGATCAGAAAATAAGCTAATAAATGTATTGACTTCTCCTTCTTTTTCACTACGAGACAATGTATAGGTGTGCCAGTTATTAGCTTTTATTGTTAGAAAATAGAATTCTCGTTTTGCCTTTTAAAAAATTATGTATTTCATTTTAAAAATACTATAATATATAAGTTATATCAAATTAAAAATATTACTTAATATGCCTTTACCTAAAAATATTGATTAATATGTCACACTTACACCCAACAAAGAAAATATAATAGAAAATTTATCGAAGTGCTGTGCACAAATGAAAAATAAAATTATTAGAGACATTTATAAAGATAGTACAATATAATGAATTAATGATCATTTGTTAGTCCCTGAAAAAATTGAGTGGCCAATAAGTACATTAGAGGAAATTAGTAAAAAGAATTTCTCAACGAATAATATAGTTGAGAATTTGATTTTTATTTGAGTCTAATAGTAATAGAATACGAATATTGTAAATGTTATTGTTATATAATAATGATATATATATATATATATATATATATATATATATATCATAATAATTAGAGAAATTATAGTTTTTATTATATTCATACTGATTGTATGAGTATGAAATACTGGTATTTTTTGTATTGTCATATAAAGATTATATTTTAAATAAATAGCGTCATATATACATTATAATTTTTTAAAAAAATTGGCATATGTATCGAAATATATTAGTACTTTTAAATATGACAAAAAAATGATATTGTCGTCTTCTATGTTTTCTAACTCTTTTAATGGGTTAGAAAATTAAGCACACAATCACATCAAATTTAAAAAGTAAAACAATTGCATAGACTTTGAAATTGTTAGTCTTAATGGAAATTTTATATCAAGACATATTAAGCTTGCATTTCCTGTGCTTTAGCAAAATGACAAATTATATTTATTGGTCTTAGTTCTAAGTAGACTTTTCTTAGTATGATGTCAATCCTAGAAAGATTTAGAAATACTCTAACGTGCAATTTACGTATGTGTTGGAAGAGAGGAATTGAAGGAAAATGAAAAGGATTAAAAAGGTTTAAAATTTGAATTTAAAAAACTAGAAGGAAAGAAAATTTAAATTGCCGAAAGTAACACACATTTCCATCTCTCTTCTTTTTTTTTTATTCTCTTGTACACCTTACACATATTTTTATCTTTGAGGAAGAAGAATAGCAATACTCTTTTCTGTTATTGATTGAAATTTATAAAAAAATTATAAATTTTAATAGTTTCACATCTAAATTAAGAAATATATAATCATTAAATGAGAAATAGAGCTCACTAATCCAAATTTATAATTTCTAACAAATTTTAGTCAATAATATACAACATTAGAAAAAAAAGAGTGTTTTCTTTATAATAAAAGAAAGAGTACTAGACAGACGATATTTCTCTTCTTTTTATTTTTCCACCATCGCAATCACCTTACCACTGAAACCACAACAACTACCACGCTGTCCCACAATTTTGTCTTATTACATTGGCTAAGTGCATTCTATGCTTTTCCTTCATATAACCTTTAAATACTTGGGAATTTTTGTCATTTATTTATTCTCTTGAATTAGAAAATATATTAGGACCTTACTTTGGAGCATGGTAGTAATTTTAAACATTAAGATTTCCCTTATTTTTCTAAAATGTTTTTTTTATTATCATTTTTTCAATTTAAATAAGTTTTTTGGGTTCTTTAAATTTGGATTAGTTTTGTTTTTTCCCTCTAAATTTAATTTTTCTTTTTTAGTTTCTCAATTTTGAAAAATGTTTTTTAGGCCCTCTTGACTGATTTTTGACTGTTTAAATGCATAATTTGTGGCATTTATTTGTAGGAGGAGGACTAAAAAACACTTTTCGAAATTAAGGGACTAAAAATAAATTTAAATTGAGTAAATTACACCCGCACCTCCTGTGTTTTGCTTAAATTTCACATGATATCCCTTCCCTTTTACACTCTACAAAAAACCCCTTAATTGTTTGGCTCACATTACACCCAGACCCCCTCTGTTATAAACACCGTTAAATAATTAACAGAAAGTAGGCACATGCTGGTCATATGACTTTTAATAAAATTTTATATCTAAAATACCCTTATCTTCTTCCTCTCAACCTGAAAATATTTGAAGACTCTTGTTTCTTTTTGTTATTTCTCTAATTGGACGTGAACCCAGTTTTTTGTTACACGTGAACCTACCTTCTTTGTACGCTATGTTAACACCTTCCTTCTTCTTCTTCAATTTTTTAGTTCAATTTTTTTCTTTGATTGAATATGGTCCTTTACTTCAAATTTAGTGTTTTTCTCCTGCATTTGTGTTTTTAACATCTTTCTTTGAAATATTTTTTTGGCAAAGTGTTTAATATAATGTCTCAATTAAGAGCTGTAAGACACATCATAATGTTAAACTAAAAATATTGTGTAATTCAGTTCAATTTATTTATCACTCGTCCAATTTCATATGGAAAATTATACATTTCATTTTCCTTGGTGATGTAACAGAGGCATGACTATTTAAACCATCAGGACTAATTAAATTGCTTTGACACATTGATTTTAATTTCAAAATCAGTTTTGTTGGATAGTCACCCATGAGATGCTTCTTTAAATGAAGATTGATAATAACCCAAATAGTAGACAGTAGACAGTAAGAGAAATGTTATTTTCATTCGAGAACAGAGTCAAAATTATATTTAACTATGAATTTGGTTATTAGTCCATTATCTTTCCTTGTGTTCTTGAAAATTCCTTGCAACTAATAATTATTATACTAATAAATCGTTAATAATATTTACAATGCAAAATTGAGTATAAAACAGGACCAGAAACATTGTTGCAAAAATCTAATAGATTGATTCATAATTAGCTTAATCTCTTTTTAAATAATTTCTTCTTAATTGCTTAAGTCACATTGATTTAATGGGAAAATATAACTAATCACAATACTCTTGGAAATTTTGTCTGTTGATATTTTGAAGTGTCTAAAGTCTCAAATATAGACCTTGTACACTATCCAATGATAAAGGTAACAACAATAATAAACGTAACAATTTTATATTAAATTCATAAAAGGTTGCTCCAAAAAGTAGCAATATAGACTTTTTTAACATAATTTTGTCATATAAAACCCCAAAAAATACCTTGCACAACTATATATCAACTTGTTTATCAATGTGTATATTAGTTTCACATTACAAAAAAGTATGACCCTTCACAAGTATGTGTAAGTGATCCAATAATTCCCAAAAAATAAATTAATAGCAAATCATGCATCCTGCATCCTTGTCTTCCTTTTAGCTTTAATTTTTTGTCTTTTTGTAGGTCTTGCTCTTATATCCTATGTAGTGTTCACTCCTCCACTTGAAGATTCAACGAGCACTTATGAATGTATTTGTGTTTGCTGAAATTGAAAAGAAAAAAAATCAGTTATAAAATGGTGAAGATATTTGCTGAAATTTAACTAAAATAATATTAGTTTTACATAAAAATATATACTTGAGTTGTCACTTCAGATTGTTGTGAACATGCAACATTAGCTTGGACAAATTCAGAGTTTCCAGCACTTTTGTTCTGTTTAAACAAAAAAAAATTTAAAATATTGCATACTAAAAAACTAGAATATTAAATAATACAAGTTACAATATTAAATAAATAAAAATATATAACCTTTTTTGGTTTTCTTGGTTTTCCCACTAGCCCTTTGACAGGTTCTATAAGTATGACCAAACTCTTTGCAAGTTGAACATCGAACAGTATTGGACCTTCTGGCCTGTTGAGTACCAGATTGTTAGCACAAAAAAAAAAGTCAAGATATCATTGAAATCATAATCACAATTTGCAAACAAACAAATTCATAATCTGACCTATGTTTTGCATATGGAAGAATGTCAGTTACTGCTTGAGTCAGTCCCTGTACACATAGAGTAAAACATTAGTTGCATATATAAAAATACTCAAATTTACTTTAACAAGACTTGAAGATTGCACATTTACCTTTTGCATGTCAGACATGATAGTTAAACACTCATCCTTCCATTCTGGAACAGATAACAAAGCTTCATGCAATTCAATCAGAAAAAACCTCCATGACTCTTTACACTCCACTTCAACCACTGCAATAGCAATAGGGAACATACCCTTGTTTGCATCAAGAGACACAACAGACAATAAGATTCCACCATAAGGACCTTTTAGATGACAACCATCAATTCCGAACCATGACCTGCACCCTTTCACAAATCCTTTTTTCATAGCATCAACACAAATAAATATCCTTTTAAATTGGGGATTCAAATCAACCCTTGGTTCTACAACTATCTTTACTATACTCCCAGGATTTGTTTCTCTTACTAATAGAGCCCAAGCAGGTAAGTCATTATAGGATAATGCATGAACCCCTCTAGTTGTTTCATGTACTTTTCTTTTTGCTCGATATAGTTGCATCAAATTACTCGGTTCAAGGCCATGCTTATCCAACAAAACTTGTTTCATGGTGGAGTAACTTATATTAGGGTCAGCCACCAATATGCTTTCAAGTTTCTTGGCAATCCAAGCTGAAATTAAAAAAATAGTTTTAATAATCCAATGTGTTTACTGAAATTAAAAAAAAGAAGCATAACAATTAAAATACTTGTTAAAAAATACAATAATAATAAAACTATTATGAATCGTGTCAAAAATAAATGTCATGATCAATAAAAAAGAATTTGGTATTAATTTTTTTCTTTAGATTCATTTTTCATATGATTTTATAAATAGTTATTGTGTACATGACAAATTTCACTGTCTAAATTAGTAAAAAAAAGTTTATTGGGAATTCAGGCTGAAATTAAAAAAAATAGTTTTAATAATCCAATGTGTTTACTGAAATTAAAAAAAAGAAGGATAAATATATACCTGAGCTTGCATTAGAATTCTTTGTTGTTCTTATGCAAGTATGTTCCTCTTTATATGTCTTTATCTTAAAAGTAACTCCATCTGGAGTTGGAGATGCATGAATCCTCCAAGTACACTCTAAATCTGCACATTCACAAGTCACCCTTGTCTTTTCATTTTTTACCCTTCTCAACTCAAATCCTTCCTGTATAGCAAAATCTTTAAGCACTTCTCTAAATTGATTCACATTCAGAAACAATTGATCGACTTCAAGCTTTATCCTTGCATCCTTCTCCTTCCCATATGGTTTCCCTAAAAATCCTCTCTCAACATAAATGTCACTCATATCATCGTCAGAATGCGGATTCCCAATCACATCTCGGGTTTCCTCAAAATCACTAGCATAATCACTCTGATTTTCATCACTCCAATCTCCATACTCACCAATGAGATCATACTCACTCTCAGAAGGTTGATTATCACTCTCATCCATTTCGTAACTCTTGTCATCATCACTTGCATACACGTCATCCTCATGGAATTTTCCATTAACATTCACAAGTTCATTCACAAATTCATTCATAGGTTCATTCATACATTCATTCACAGGTTCATTCACATTTTGACTCACAGGTTCATTCACATTTTCTATCACAGGTTGGTTCCAAAATTCATCCTTTGTTCTACTAACATACATATGAATATAAACTGAATTGTGATTATCAACAAACATTTTCAATACATCATGATCATTCTTAAGGGGAAGAATTTTACCACTAACAGTAGAACAAAACCACAAAATAAAAGGATGACATGGTGGCAAGTCTAAGTCATTAGCAATGTTGTTCACATAGTCATGTGCATCAAACATTCCAAACTTATTAGGATCAACATTGCATATCTCACTTTGTTTGCCCCGTTGGTCTGTAAAGTGAACCAAAATATTCACGTTGCCTGGTTTATGACCCATGTATTTCAGTTCATCCATTGTGTTCCTATGGTCCCAAACATCAACACTATTTTAATCAACAATAATAAACAAATGATTTTTAGTTCATCCATTGTGTTTCATGTGGTCCCAAATATCAACATTATTTTAATCAACAATAATAAACAAATGATTTTAAATATCATAAGTGGTCCCAAACTGGTCCCCCATTGAAACCCATTTAGAAATAAGCAACAATAAGCAATCAAAATTAAATAAATATTCTTAAAAAGTAACTTATATACAAGGTCAAATGATCACTTACAAGCAGAACCCTAGTGTGAAGAGAAATAGGTGAACAATGGAGAACTTGCGAACTCGAAGAGGAACAATGGAGAACTAATGAACTGGAAGAGGAATGGTGAAGAACTCGTGAATGGTGAAGATGAATGGAACGTGAACGTAGTAAGAGGAAGAGGACCTCGCACCCCGTGGATGATAAAGAAGAATTTTTCAATAAGAGGAAGATGAACAGTTCTCGTGAATGGGAAGATGAATGAAACGTGAACCCTAAATTCTAAAACTAATTGGGAAGAGATAATTTGAATTTTACAATTAAAATATAAGGATAATTTCGTCTTCTCACATATTTTAATTGACGTTAATTAACGGTGTTAACAGAAGGGGTAAAAGTAATGTGAAAAAAGGGAGGGGTATCAAATGAAATTTGAGCAAAACACAGGGGGTGCGAGTGTAATTTACTCATTCAAATTTGGAAGGTCAACAACAAAAGTAATCTAAATTTGATAGACCAAAAATATATTTAAACAATTATTTTAAGAAACTAGGAAATTTAACTGAATTAAGACCTAATCTTTGTAAGTTCTTGATGCAGTCTAATAGGTAGATTATGATTATAAAATAAGGATTACCTTTGAGGAATTTATGATTAGCATAAAACTCCTTATCTTGATTTCCATGATCATTGTTCTAATTGTGAGATTTTGATTAGGGATGACAAAATAAATTCAATCCATTGAATTGACCCATTTGATATGCTAAACAGAGCAAGATAAGTTTAGATTTCCAACATATTATTAAAATAGGTTCCACATATATATTTGGCAGGTTAAGCATGAGTTAGGTTGGATCAGCCTATTGGGTTGACTTTTCTTTTGATCTTTTTCTTGTGTTTTCTTGTAACTCATCCAAACTTCTTGAGGAGGAGGGTTGTTTTGTTCTTTTTTGTTTTTCTTTTTACATTTTCTGGTTGCTTTGTTCCCTTTCATTTTTCTTTCATGAGTTTTAAGAGTGATGATCTAAATGGGAGAAACGAACAATTGAGGTGTGATTTTGGTGTGGATGTGGGTTGATTATTGTGGGAGAGAAATTGATGACATAAAGAGTGACAATTTCTATGTTAATTACAAAATAATTGATGTAAAAAAAGAAATACATTTTACATAGACAAGATTTACACATTGGTCGTAGAATTGATGCATAAAGCATGTTTTGACTAATGAAAATATCTCTCCTCCATTGGTGAATTTAAAAACAAGTGCAAATACTTTTTTATTTCTTGGGGACAAGTGCGAAGACTTGAAATTGTTAGTCTCACTACTACAAGAAAGGCTTTCAAGGTCGGTTATTTGACCCATACAAAGTCGGTTATTTTAAAAAACCGACTTTAAATGTTGGATACAAAGTCAGTTATTTTAAAAAACCAACTTAGAAAGTTTAGATACAAAGCCGGTTATTTTAAAAAACCGACTTAGAAAGCTTGGATACAAAGTCAGTTATTTTAAAAAACCGACTTTAAATCTTGGATACAAAGTCAGTTATTCTAAAAAACCGACTTAGAAAGCTTGGATACAAAGACGTTTCTTTTAAAAAATCAACTTTGAAACTAGGATACAAAGACGGTTATTCAATAATAACCGACTTTGATGTTCCCAATTTGTTTTAAAAACGCTGTTTATTTTGGATTTTCCATTAATTAACAAAATAGTCAAATAATTCATATTTCTTCACTATATAATCCAACAAACAATTGACTGAAATAAAAATGGAACAAGATTAAATCAAAAAATAGTCAAATAATTCATAAATAATGTGTAATGTTTATAACAACCAAAATGATATTGGAATATATATATAGGCAAAAAATTTATGCCTTCATCATTAATTGTCAAACATAGAGCAGTACATGATAGGAATTTAATATATAACATTTCTATTCTTGGCAGAATTTGTCAGTGCTCCTGCAGCATTTGCTGAAGAGGCTGGATTGATGGCCTTCCGTATCTTAGAGACATTCCAAGCAGTGTTAACAGCATGTCCTGCAGTTGCAAACACATGCTCAGTAGCCTCTCCTGCTTCTTCTACATTAAAAAAAGAAGTGAAACAATCAGTGGAACAATTTCGTGACATAAAGAAGTAACCTTAATTGCCGATAATTTTAATTAAAAAACAGTCTCAGCTCTGAAATCTTATATATGTTAGTAGCATCTATTATATCTTATTGCATATGTTTAGAGATACCAGAGACGCAAATCAACAAGGATCTTTATGGATTCCATGAACCATCCTCTAACGTGAAAGAAACTGTGCAGAACCAATATATCCAACTAAAGCATGAAAGAATGTGCAGAACCTATATATCAAAATGAATAAAGAAGAAGAAGAAAAATGTAGCAGCAATACAAATAAATCAATGATATAAACAGGGTGTGAGTCGATGGCATAAACTATACAGGAATAAGAAGTAAATTAGGACCAGTCCATTTACAGGATCTACACATACTGATCTAAAAGCTATAAGTTGTTTGAAGGGTGCAGTGAGGGAATTCCTTGCTCTTTAACTAAGGCAAAAATTACACAGCATCATTCGACCTTGTTTTCAGACTGAAAGAATAATTTAAGCACTTATAAACACAAACCAAATTACACATCAATTTGAATACATTACTAATTTTCCTTCAGGATTAAAGTTTTAACTTTTGAATACTAGTTTTTTCACCTCATATGAGTGAGGTAATAGATATAAATAGCAAGCACAATGCTACTATTTCTTAATTTAAGAAAGCACAATGCTATGCATTCTCTTGACCACTCTTAAAATAGATGAGGAAATTAAAATGCCTGACACCCACACCTATACCATTCAAAGAATTTTACATGCATTCAATGTGTTTCTTGTTTTACTGCATTTTATGTAAGATATAGACTATGCATCTGTTAGTAAAAACTGTTGATGAACATTATGAGCAGGAGGGAGCATTGAAGGCAAGCTGAA